>DF357465.1:7721-60539 GCA_000787875.1 Solanum virginianum | reverse complement strand
TCAGAAGAGCTTGAAATATGTGTTCACCCAAAAGGACCTTAACTTGAGGGAAAGAAGGTGGTTGGAACTTCTTAAGAATTACGACATGAGTTTTCAATATCATCCCAATAAGGCAAATGTTGTAGCTGATTTTCTTAGTAGACTATCTGTAGGGAGTATGGCCTATCCTATCATCAAAGGATAAGCCACCTTCTATCTACCTACTATGTTGCTTTTGTTTATGTTTTATTTTACTTTGAAGGTAAGCCTGAGACATTTTGTTGATGAAGGGAAGAAAGAATTGGTGAAAGATGCTCACCATTTGGCTAGGTTAGATGTTACATTGGCTGACTCTAATGATGGTGGTATTTATTTTTAGAATGGGGTTGAGTTTTTTGTGGTTGTTAAAGTCAAGGCAAGACAAGATTTGGACCCATCTTTAGTTGAGTTAAAGAAGTTGGTTTCGAAAAAGAAAATTGAGGTTTTCTCTCAAGGAGGAGATGGTATACTTAGGTATCAAGATTAGGTATGTGTTCCAAATGTTGATGGCCTTAGAAAGATGATCATAAGTGAAGCCCACAACTCTTATTATTCCATACATCCTAGGATCCATCAAAATGTATCGAGATTTGAAGGAAGTGTATTGGTGGCATGGTATGAACAAAGACAACCAAATTTATATCCGAGTGTCCCAATTGTCAACAAGTGAAGGTAGAACATCAAAGGCCTAGTGGTTTAGCTCAAGATATTGAGATTCTCTTTGATCATCCTCCTCCTTGTGGCTAGTTAGTTCTCTTAAAGATAAGCTATTGGTGAGTCCTCAAGTTCGGGGACACTAGCTTTGCTATTTTATTCTTGTTATCTCTTTATGTTAAACATGGATTTTATGGTTGGTTTGCCTCGAACTCGAAAGCAGTTTGATTCAATGTGGGTTATCATTGATAGGATGACTAAATTGGTTCATTTTCTACCCGTCAAGACTACCTTCAATGCTAAAGAATATGCAAGGTTGTATACCTAAGAGTTGGTAAGGTTTCATGGTTTGCCTATATCTATCATATCAGATTGTGGTACCCAGTTTACTTCTCACTTAGAAGTTGTTTCAAAGATCGCTTGGCACTAAGGTAAAGTTGAGCATCGCTTTCCATCCTCAAAATGATGGACAAGCCAAGAGGATAATTCAAACTTTGAAAATAAATGTTGAGGGCTTATGTGCTAGAATTTAAGGGTGATTGGGATGACTATCTACCACTTATCGAGTTTGCCTATAAAAATAGTTTACATGCTAGCATCGGTATGGTACCATTTGAGGCTTTGTATGGGAGAAGAAGTAGATCTCCGGTGGGGTGGTTTGAGTTGGAGATATGGTATTGATTGGCCCAAATTTGGTGTTGGAAGCCATCTAAAAGGTGAAGTTGATTAGGGAGAGGTTGAAGATGGCGCAAAATCACCCAAAGTCTTATTTAAATGTTAGAAAGAGGAATCTTGAGTTTTTTGCCGGTGATAGGGTGTAAGTGAAGGTTTCACACATGAAAGGTGTAATACATTTTTGTAAAAAGGGAAAATTAATTCCCCTGTAAATAGGTCCTTATGAGATTTTGAAGCAGATTGGGAATGTAGCTTATAGGTTTGATTTGCCTCTGGATTCGAGTTCTATTCACCCAATTTTTTCATGTGTCTATGTTAAGGAAATTGATTGGTGATCCTAGTTCAATTGTGCTTTTCAAAGGTGTTGAAGTTGAGGAGAACTTATCCTATAAGGAAGGTACGGTTAAGATCTTGGATAAGCAAGTAAAGCAGCTTCATAACAAGGATATGGCTTTGGTTAAAGTGATTTGAGAAATCAATATATAAAGAGTGCTACATGGGAAGTGGAGTCAGACATGATGAGGGACACCCTTATCTTTTCCAATCTACTCAAGCCTATGGTATTAGGGTCTTCCTATTCTCAATGGTCTTAATTCTTTCACTCTTGTTTTTCATGATATGACATGCATACATGTTCACGAAAATGATTTAAAAGATGTTTTGACATGAGTTTTAATGACTTTATGATTTTCAAGTAATGAATTGTGCATTGTGTCTTCATGTTGGAAAGTTTCATGTTTAAGTCAAGCTTTTCAAGCTATGTTCTAGCACATTCGAGGATAAATATTCCCAAAGGGGAGATAATATAAGGACCCAAACTTTGTGAGACCTTTCTATGCTTA
The DNA here is from genome assembly GCA_000787875.1 of Solanum virginianum. Taxonomy (NCBI): domain Eukaryota; kingdom Viridiplantae; phylum Streptophyta; class Magnoliopsida; order Solanales; family Solanaceae; genus Solanum; species Solanum virginianum. Next base: position 58,350 of record DF357465.1, on the reverse strand, counting down.
AAATTTGAGTTTTTTGAAGTGTGTGGGCTATAGGAAATTCTTGTGGAGAAGACACTGAAATTCCATGTAATAGCTCGAATGATCTAGATATCGGTTGAGGTCTCATCCCCACTATATTGAAGTATTATGGCATTTCATGCATCATGGATTTCATGGCATATTGATGCATTACTCTTCACTGTATATATATTTCTTTCTATATATGTGCTCTTGTCATCTAACATTTAATGCAAGTTTAATAAGTTAATACATAGCATGCTTGTATACTTAGTACATTCAAATATACTAACACATGCTCTTTTCCTACATAATCTAACCATATAGGTACCGGAGACCATCATCATCCACCTCTTGACGATTAGCTTGGATTGAGAAAGTTGTTATGATGAGTCCTATCATCAAAGGATAAGCCACCTTCTATCTACCTACTATGTTGCTTTTGTTTATGTTTTATTTTACTTTGAAGGTAAGCCTGAGACATTTCTTGCCCCCATCCTATTCTATGTCTTAGAGGCAATGTTGGACAACATATAGACTCTTGTACGGATTTGTGCTTTGTTATGTTATTTGTTTATGAAGATTATGATTATGGCTATCTATTGAATGTTGATGATATGATAATTTCCTCATGCTGAGATGTAGAAATGTGGGAAGTCCTAATTTCCATTCTATCCCCATAGGGTGAGTTATACTTACTCACCCCTTAGTTTCTATGTGCTATATTGATATGCTGCAAAATTACAACACTTTTGATGCTTAGAACTTGGAATTGTGTGTGTTCTCAATGCGATGTTAGTGGATTTTATGTGTTTTTGTGTTTATATTTGCAGGATTATGGGTTGCCCTTGATTTTGGAGAATGTTATAGAAATTACTACAGATTTACTGTTATATGAGACCCTCTATGGGTCGTAGACCATTCTATGGGCGTATAGAGGTTTCATGAAGATTTTCAGTGAGGGGCTATTTGCTGAAGTTAACTCTACGAACATGCAGACAAGTTGTAGAAGAGTTTACGAATTATAGAAGGGGATCCATTCTCTGAGGATCAGAGAAGTGGTCTTTCAGGAATTTCATCAGATGAAACTCCTTTTACGGGTTGTAAATCACTTTACGAGTCATAGAGGGGTGTCATAGAGTTCAAGTCCAATATTCCAGCAACTAAGTATGAGACCTCGATTACGAGCCATAAACTTTAATACGGATCGTAAAGTGCATTCGTAGGGTGTGCCGACAAGTTCTCCTATTTTGTTTAGGATTTGTCTTGCAGTTGAATATGAGACCTCGATTATGGGCAGTAAACTGTAATATGGGCTCATAAAATGCTTTCGTAGGGTGTGTCGACCAGTTCTCCTATTTTGTTTAGGATTTGATTTTTAATTATTATAAATAGGTCTTTTAGGTTATTTTTCATAAGTTATTTCGCTGACTACTTAGAGAACTCAATATTTTGAGAGAGAAAATTGTAAGAGAGTCTTTGAGAATACTTGTGGTTGAATTTGATCTTAAAGCTTGTGATTCTTATTGATATTGGATTGCTTGTTCTTAAATTTATTGTGTAAGTATTCAATTATGTCATCTTAATTCATAATTTTTGCATCTACATATAGTATGAGTAGCTAAATTCACAATTAGGGTTGTGGGAACCATGAAGAACTAACACAGTAAAACTAGATAATTCATAATCCTTGGAAGGTGTATATGCATGTGCTAATTAATTCTCTTTTGTATACGCATGTGCTAATTAATTCTCTTTGTTTTGCATGTTTTCTAGTGGTGGCTACCATTAGAACCTGCCTAGTGTTACTGCCTAGACCATGTTAGTAATGAATAGAAAAGAGACTAATTAATAGGATTCGATTGATGTATTCTCGTCTAATCAACCAAATTAGGCCAAGGGGAGCATGTTGTACTGGGACTAATATATAATGGTTAGTAATGCACACTATAGAGATAGACCAAGTCACATAGTGAAATTCACCTTTCACCTTTGGCCAAAGGGCTTAGTGAACTTAAATTATCGTCCTATACACTAGAAAAGAATTAGGTTACCCGATGATACTAAGTTGGGAATCATGGGGAACACAATACCCTAGTTGCTCTCTATTATTTTAGTTTTAGTTTCTCAGTGATTCTTGCAACCGCCTCCCCTTTGGGGAAGTAAGTTGATTAATTACTCGGATTGCAAATTGGTGAATTTTCTTGAGTCTATGTATTCCCTATGGTATTGACCCTATCCTTGGTTAGGTTCTTTATCTTGACAGCGACCGCTTTATCCTCTAAAAAGGAGGTATAACTTGGATGACATCAAGATTCTGGCATCGTTGCCAAGGAATACAGCTAAACTTAGTGAATTCATTAGTAATTCGAGTGTTAATCCTTAGTTCCCTTATTTTACTTTTGTTTGTTGTTTTTGTTCTTTTTCAAGGTATAGATGTAGTATATACCCAACACTCGAAGTCAAGACAATCCTTTAACTCTGTTTGATCCAGATAAACATAGAGTACTAAGAAGGATGGCCCAAGATAATGCTAATAACATGGACAATACAGCTCTGAACAGGAATAATAATTAGGATGCTGAGAATGAGAACCCACCTCCTTTGGAGGATATTCCATAGCCTCGTGATATCAATGCCAATGCTTACCAGTGGAATCAGTACATGCTGAATCCTATGGCTATAGGGGTGACTAGAGCTATTGTGTTGCCATCACTACTGATATACATAAAGTTCACAGTCTCGAGTGGGTTACTTCAGATGCTACAAAATCGTGGGCTATTTGCGGGCTTACCATCAGAGTATCCTCATAGACACCTACATAATTTGATATTTTTTAGTAAGAGTATGATGGGAACATAAAATCTATCTATGGATGTTGTGGGACTTCATGTCTTCCCATTGTCTCTTACAAGCAATGTCGCATTATGGTTATCTGAGCTCCTACAGAGTTCAATCACCAGTTGATCAAACTTGCAGAACGCTTTTTTGGAAAGGTATTTCCTTAGATTGAAGAAGCTCAAGTTGAAGGACCAGATCAACAATGTCGAGCAACTTCCTGGTGATTCGATAAGCACTACTTGGAAGTGGTTCACAAAATGTTTGAGGAGCGTCCCTGACCACAAAATAGTTGATGAAGCCTTGGTAGAGATCTTCTACCGTACGCTTGATAAGAACAGTCAGGCCTGTACTGACACTATCATGGGGGCATGTTTCTAGATCAATTATTTGCAAGGATTGCAGAGCGAATAAAAAGAGTGCTCAATACAAATTATGCATAGGAGCAGTGAGATAGAGTATCCATTAATAGTAATATGCCGTTAGTATGGGTTTAGAGCAAGCCAGAATTAATGAACAGATCATGCAGCAGCTTCCTCAGATTCATAGGTATGGAAGTGATGATGAAGCAAAACTAAGAGAGAGTAAATATAGTGGTTCATCAACCTCCACGTATACCAATGTATGGGGAGTCATACTATGATAAGGATGCATATTTTGTTGCTGCTCAAATGGGGGATTTTAGGACTAACGCCCAAGGGTCCAATCAGAACTATTAGCGCCAAGGTCATGGAAACTAATGTCAGAACTTTGGTAGAGATGGAGCGTATAGGGATAACCTTAGAGGTTACTATGATAGAAATAAGGGTCCAGAGAGAGAAGCAGATTGAGGTCACAGAGAAGGCCTAAAAATAGTCCTTATATGCCACCACACAACCGCGATGTAGGTGCAAGAAATTCCAGAACTGAGGAGATGTTTAAATGCCTGTTGAGGAAGGCTGAGACACAGGATGAGACTTTAAGGGGCATGAAATTAGAGATTTCAAGTATTAATCAAAAAATAGAGTCTCACTCTGTAGCTATTAAATAGCTGGAACAACAGTCTGATCAAGTGTCGACTCAGCTTAATCAGCATCAAAAGGATATACTGCCTAGCAATACGATACAAAATCCTAAAAATGAAGGATAATATATGGCGGTTATTACTCGAGGTGGTAAGAGCACTATTGATCCTCCTATGCCGGTTGATGCAAAAGATGTTCGTGAGGAGATGGTTGCAGCTAAGGATGCGAATGAAGGAGATGATCATCATAAGGATGGGATGAGTGAAGTTGCTGATGCATAACAGAGGTTGAAGCCCGTCCCTAGGCCTCCTCCTCCCTTCCCTTAGAGAATCAAAAAGAGGGAGGAGGTAGGCAAATTCAAGCACTTTCTATCCATGCTAAAGCAGCTCTCCATTAATATCCCTCTCATTGAGGCATTGGAGAAGATGTCAGGGTATGCAAAGTACATAAAGGATTTGTTCACCAAAAAGCACACTATGAGTCAGGAGCTTTCTCAAGAGCTTCAACATTGCAGTGTTATTACTATGAGGTCCTTGGTTCATAAGCGAGAAGATCTAGGTATTTTCACCATACCCAGCACCATTGGAGATGTGAAGTTAACGAAGGCACTATGTAATCTAGGTGCCAGCATAAATCTGATGCCCCTTATGGTCTACAAGAAGCTTGGATTGGGATCCCCCACGCCAATTAGTATACGGTTGTTGATGGTGGATTATACGGTGAAGAACTTGAGGGGATACTATATAATGTGTTGGTAAAAGGTGAAATGTTCGTATTCCCTGTAGATTTTGTGATCTTTGATTGTGAGGTCAATTTTGAAGTCTCTATCATCTTGGGAAGGCCCTTCTTAGCCATTAGACTCACCTTGTTGGACATGGAGAAAGGACAATTCAAGTTTAGATTTGGAAAAGATGAGGTTGTGTTCAATGTTTGTCAGCAATCAATGAAGGACAATAATATAAGAGTAGTTTCTGTTATCGAGGCTACTGATGAAGATGAACCAGAGGTGCCTCTTGAAATAAGATTGGATGTTGACGCTTTGGAGGCTATGCTGATGAACTTTGACAGTGATGGTATCCCAAATTATGAGAAGAAAACAAATGCTCTAAGGGTGTCTTATGGTCCTAGGCGCCAAACTAAGCTAGCACTAGATTTACAAAATTGGGAGTCACCACCCACAAAGCCCTCCATAGAAGATCCACCAATGTTAGAATTGAAGCCCCTTCCAGCACATCTAAGGTAGGCATTTCCAGGAGCCAACAACACTTTATCAGTTATAGTTGCTGTAGATTTAAATAAGGAGCAAGTAAGCGCCCTTGTAATAGTGCTTAAACCGTTCAAGAAGGCCATCGAATGGACGATTGCAGATATTATTGGTATCCCTCTTGGGGTATGTACATACAAAATCCAGCTAGTCAAGGATTATAACCCAAGCATTAAGCATGAAAGGTGCCTTTACTCTCCTATGCAAGAAGTTGTGTGCAAAGAGATCATCAAATGGTTGGATGCAAGAGTAGTCTACCCGATCGCCAATTGTGAATGGTGAGCCTGGTGCAGTGCATTCCAAAGAAAGGAGGTACTACAGTGGTACCTAAATCCAATAATGACTTAATTCTCATATGACCAGTCACAGGATGGAGGGTATACATAATTATAGAAAGCTCAATGGTTCGATAGAGAAGGATCACTTTCCTATGTCATTCATGGATCAAATTTTGGATTGACTCACTAGAAAGGGGTGGTACTGCTTTCTTGATGGGTATTCAGTCTATAATCAGATCACCATTGCTCCAGAGGATCAAGAGAATATAATATTTGCATGCCCCTATGGCACCTTCGCATTCAAAAGGATGTTATTCGGGTTGTGTAATGCCCTAGCAACATTCTAGAGATGCATGATGTCGCTCTTGTCAGAAATGGTGGAAGACACTATTGAAGTCTTCATGGATGACTTTAGTGTGGTTGGAGACTCATTCAAGGATTGCTTGAAACACCTACACGATGTTTTGCAAAGATGCGAGAAAAGTCATCTGGTGCTAAATTGGGAAAAGTGTCACTTCATAGTGAAAGAGGGCATTGTGTTGGGGCATAGGTTTCTAGCAAAGGAATTAAGGTCAACAAAGCTAAAGTGGAGGTGATCGAGAGGCTCCCACCACCCATCCCAGTAAAGGGTGTGAGGGGTTTCTGAAGGGATGCAGGATTCTACCAGATGTTCACAAAAGACTTTTCTAAAATTGCACACCTATTATGCAAATTATTGGAAAAAGATACTAAGGTTCGTATCTAATGATGCGTCCCTCAAAGCCTTTGAAGAGTTGAAGAAGGGGTCGATCTCAGTGCCGATCATTATAGCTCCAGATTGGTCCAAGCCCTTTGAAATCATACGCGATGTAAGTGGGGTTGCGCTAGGTGTAGTATTAGGACAGTGTTTATAGAAGATATTACATCCCACATACTATGCCAGCAAAGCCCTAAATACAACCTAAAATAATTAAGCTATCACTGAGGAGGAGTTACTCGCAATGGTCTTTGCATTCGAAAAGTTTCAGTCATATCAATTAGGGGCCAAAGTGGTGGAGCATACAGACCACTCAATAATTAAATATTTGATGGCTTAGAAGGATGCAAAGCCAAGGTTGATAAGATGGGTGCTTCTCTTACAAGAGTTCAGCTTAAATGTCATCGAAAGAAAAGGGACAGAGAATCAGGTTGCAAATCACCTCTCTAGATTGGAAGATGGGGCAATGATAAAATTTGATGATGGATTGGAGATAAATGATTCTTTTACCGATCAGAAAGTGTTGGCTTCATCTCATTATTTGATACCTTGGTTTGCAGATAATACAAACTACTTGGTAAGTGATATCGTACCACTCGACCTGAACACACATCAGTGTCAGAAATTTATGTCTAATGCGAGGAAGTTCTTTTGGGATGACCAATACTTGTTTCGTATATATGCTGATGGGATTATTTCTCGCTATGTTCCTGGGGTTGAAATGATGAGCATACTTGAGGCATATCACTCGTCTTTGGTGGGAGGGCATCATAGTCGAATTTGAACAGCACAAAAGATCTTACGATATGGGAATTACTGGCCCACTATCTGCCAAGACACCCACGACTATGCCAAAGCTTGTGACTAGTGCGAAAGAGAAGGTGGGCTTTCTCGCAAACATAAGCTCCCTTTAAACCCCACTATGGTGATTGAGTTATTTGATATATGGGGGATAGGTTTCATGGGACCATTTGTTAGCTCGTATGTAAATAAGTACATCATAGTGGCTATGGTTTATGATTCAAAATAGGTTGAGGTCGTGACTCTACCCAACAATGAGGGCAAAAGTGTCACAACATTTCTGAAAAAGAACATCTTCTCAAGGTTTGGCACCCCCCAAGCAATCATCGGTGATGGAGGTTCTCACTTCTACAATAGACTTTTTAAAATCTCTTCTTGTAAACTATGGAGTGAAACATCGAGTGGAGATGCCTTATCATCCTTAGATGAGCAAGAAAGTGGAGGTGTCCAATAGGAAAATTAAACAAATGCTATCCAAGACTGTGTATGCAAACCGGATAGATTGGTTGCGAAAGCTGGATGATGCACTATAGGCATACCGGACAACATTCAAGACCCCTATAGCCATGTCTCCCTATCAACTTGTCTTTGGGAAAATATGTCACTTGCCAATGGAACTTGAGCATAAAGTAATGTTGACACCGAAGAAGTTGAATCTGGATTGGAATGATGCAGCAAACTCTAGGCTGAGCCAACTCAATAAGCTTGATTGATGAGTTTCGGTTGACAGCATATGCAAGCTCAGCCTTGTAGAAACAATGAATGAAGTTGCAATAAGACCGTTGCATAAAAAACTGTCAATTTGCACCAGGGGACTTGGAGCTGCTCTACAATTCAAGATTGAAGTTGTTCCCTGGGAAGCTCAAATCTAGATGGCTAGGATCCTTTCAAGTAGCATGCATCTTTGACCATGATGATGTCGTCCAAGTTACAACTCCTTTTCAGAGGATAAAGCAGTCGCTATCAAGAAATAGACCTAACCAAGGTTAGTATCGAATTCTTTGGGAATACGTAGGCTCAAGATAAATTCACCAATATTCAATCTGTGTAGTTAACTGACTCAATTCCCTAAAAAAGGGGGTTGCAATAATCAATAAGAAAATAAACTAACTATCATGAGTGAAAAATCAATAATAAAGAGCAACTAGGGTGTTGTGTTTCCCATGATTCCTCAACTTAGTATCACCGTTAACTATCACAAGAGAAAAATCAATAATGGAGAGCAACTAGAGTATTGTGTTCCTATGATTTCCCAATCCAGTATCACCAGATAATCTAATTCTCGTCTAGTGTATAGCATGCAGGACGGTAATTTAAGTTCACCAAGCCCTTTGGTCAAAAGTAAGAGGCGAATTTCACTATGCGACTTGCCCCATCTCCATAGTGTACTTTACTAATCATTACCTATTAGTCCTAGTACAACCTCCCCTTGGCCCAGTTTGGTTGATTAGACAAGAGCACATCAATCGAATATTGTTAGTTAATCTCTTTTCCCATTTATTACTACCTTTGTCCAGTCAGTACACTAGGTGATTTCTAATATTGGCCACCACTAGCAAACATGCAAAACAAAGAGAGTTAATTATAACATGCATATACACCTTCCAAAAATTGTGAATTATTCGGTTTTACTTTATTAGTTCTTCATGGTTCCCACAACCCCAGTTGTGAATTTAGCTACTCATGCTATGTGTAGATGAAGAGATTATGAATTGAGAAGACATAATTAAGCACTTACACAATTGAATTAAGATTAAGCAAATCCAATGTCAATGAAAATCACAAGCTTGATGATTGAATTAAAGCACAAGTGTTTCCAAGGACTCTGTCATAATTTTCTCTCTTAGAATATTGAGTTCTCTGAGCATTTAACCTAAACTACTGAAAACTGATGTGAACTTACTAGAACTTTTGAAAAATAACCTAAAAAATCTATTTATGATAATTGAAAACAAGTCCTAAACAAATTAGGAAAATTAGTCTGCAAACTCCACGAGAGCACTCTATGCGTTGTAGTCGGGGTCTCGTAATTAGCTACTTGAATTTTTGACTTCTCTTCTACAACACCCCTTCATGACTCATAAATTTATTTACGGCCCATAAAGGGAGTCATGTATGATGAATTTCTGCAAGTCCACTTCTCTAATCCTCAGGGCATGAAAGGTCTTCTACGACTCGTATAATATTGCACGACTCGTCTGCATGTTTGTAGACGTAACTTCAGAAACTTGGGCCTTCACTAGAATTTCTTACGAAACACCTCTACGACTTATAAAATGCTCCACAACTCATATAAGGTCCCGTACAATAGCAAAAACTAGCAACTTCTACAATTTTCCCCAAATCATGGCCAACCTGTAATCCTAAAAATCTGAACACAAAAACACATAAAAACAAATAAAGTCACATTGAGAACACACAAAATCCTAAGTTTTAAGCATCAAAAGTGTTGTATTTTGGTAGCACATCAACACCCTCAACTTAAAATTGTTGCTTGTCTTCAAGTGATGGACTCAATCTATATAGACAACAGAGTAACACACAGACCTCAACTCAATAGCATACACACATATATCTTAGACTTATATACTCAGACCAACTTGTCAAAACAGGATAAGATAGCTATTTAGAAAACCAATGCAAACTGGTGCATGTGATAACACAACTATGACAAGCAAGAGATTATCAGTAGTCCACAATCACTGAACAAGTCAAATGCTAATAATGCAATGCAAGTTCCCACATAAAAAGAAGTCTCATATCTGACACTCAAGATATGTTCATGTTTAACATTGGGATTATGCAAAAACACTCAGTCTCACAAAAGATATTCATGCAAAATGACTAAATACCATAGGTTTTCCCCTATACTCATGACTCATAACTTCAACTATCTGGACTAGGATCACTCTGGGACTTTCTAGGCTTGTAACATAGGCTTAGGGGGCTTTGGTATGAAATTTTAAAAAAATAGTGACTAAAGGCCCTCTTTGGAACTGCGTTTTCCTACACCTTTTCCCTACCAACTTAGCTATTTTCACCTTATTCTCCCTTTTTCCTTATTAAAGCTTTTCTGGGTACTTTCTTTTCATTTTTTGGTTTTTTGCCTTGTTTTTACACTTCATTTTGCTTTTTAGCTCTTCCTAAGGCACTTTCATTTCTCTTGCACCCAGTACATGATTTTTCCTTTTCTTTGTATTCCTAACTCACCTTCATTATTTTTCTATTTTACCCTTACACTAGTCACCCTCAACTTAGGTTTTTGGTCTAAATTGAGGTGCACAATATCTATTCTTTGAATCAGGGCCACTTTTGAGGGCCACCCTTAACTTAGGCTTTTTGCCTCAGTCAAGGTACACAATGTTCAAGGAAAGATTAGGGCCAAATTTAGGATTTTCATTATACAAGGCTAGGTTAATCAGGTGTTTTCAAAGAATAGGGACATGTTAGGCTCAAACATTTGGAACAAAGGATATAACATTAATCAGGTTAGTTATTTTTAGGCTGTAGACTATTTAAGAACAATGGCCTAAGATCCTTTCTTAATCCAATTAATCTACAATTTAACTTAGAGTAACAGGGCAAGTTCTGAATTAGCACAAAATACATGAATTTAGCAAATAAAGCTCACATTCACATGGCACTGCACACATTATCAAAAAAAGACTCACAAATCATGTTTTCTATCTTAATGTACCATCACTTATCAGAACAGATATTGTCAAACACCTAAGCATGCATGGTTACTATCTAACTACTAGTCAAAATAATTTTTTGTGGCTATCATTTTTTTCAACAAAATCACAAAAACATGCTATATGCCATAAATATTAGTACTATATGCTACAAATATTATCTAAACATCCTAAACATGCCAGTTCAATAAAAAATAAATATCCACATGGAAAACAAACGCAGGTAAGAAAATCTCGGGATTAAAAAGTGGGGTAGTTATGGACCATAAGCTAATCAGACTTTACTGAGGCTCATAACTACCCACACCCTATCAAAAAAGATGTACATTGTCCCCAATGCACAAAAGCAAGCAAAAATAGAACATAATGGGTCAAAAACGCATACCTAGACACCTAGGCAATGGTCTGTGGTTGAGTCTGGCCATCCTCCTCCTGTGGGATGGTCTGCTCAATAGTGATACTCTATCGGGAGGGGCCAGCACCCCTCATCTACTCCATCACTCGAGCTTCTCTCATCTCTTCATCATGCCTCGACTCCCTCAATGTAAGCTCAAGATATTCCTCCTCTGACCTCCTCGCACATACATGTCTCTCCTCTAGATCCTCATCTGTGCAAAATCTCTTCCCGAAAGAAGAATGGGTAGGTTTATTAGGAGCAAATAAATCAAACATCAGCACCGAAGATATCATCTCTGGTGGTGTGACTGGTGCCGCTAGTGATGCTGTCATGTCAGCGCAGAGCTGCTGGATCTCCTTTTGTATGGTTGACAACTCAGAAGGTCAGGCCACGGCTAATCTTTTATGTACCTTCTCCTCGAAGGCATCGATGCGGACATCCATGGTATGGACCCATGGCCTGATCTGCTGAATAAGCTGAGTCAACTGCACCTCAATATATGCAAACCTCTACGCCATGGCCTGTATAGAAGTGGAGGACACGAAGATCATACCTGCGGTAGTAGCCTGTGAAGTAGTGGCCTCTGGTGTAGGAGCAGCAATAGTGGGCCCACTTTTCTCATTTGCCTCGTGCTATGAGGGCCTCTCTTCAGTAGTAGTAGCAGTAATAGTAGTGTCAATCTCAGAACCCTCAGGTGATAGTGCTGGGGCAAATATCTCTGGCATAGGTGGAGGTTGTGCTTGCTAGAGTGCCACTGGGTTCTCATCAACCTTGATCAGGCTGGGCTCTAAAGTGTGTTAGGCCTTAATTATCCAATCCAGATGGTATAATATCTCCACCTTAGACTCTAAACAGAGTATTTAGATCAAACACGGGAAATGGATAGAGGTAGCCCTCTTTAGTGCAACCTCATGTATCTGCTCGGTGATGAGGTGGGCCCAATCAATATCGTAGCTAGCTAAGATGCTATCAACCAAAACTGCATGCTCTGGTATTAAGGTGTTATCAGCGAGCATCGATTGGATGCATGAACGAACAATAGCCAACAAAAATTTGGCAGGGAAGCTAAACAAAGCCTTAACAATAAGCTCTAAGTGAGTTGTGACCCAAGCAGGTTCTGGACCTAGCTCTGCAATAAACCCAGCTACCCATCTCATCAATGTGGCTTGTTGCTCAGGATCCTTCATAATACACAAGCCTCATTCACGACTTGTAGTTTGCTCTACGAATCATAAAGTTGACTTGTGGACTAATCCTTCATAATAAGTGGGTTTCTGGTCTTCCCTACCCTCTAATCGAACTCCGTGGTGGATATAGGAGAATAGTACTCAGGACCACATAGTATACGATGGATGGTCTCCTCTAATATGTCTACCCGCCAACCCCTCACTCGTGTCTCTGTCAGCCTAGGTTGAGCGAGGGGTTTCTTACCCTTGGGAAGAGTTTGCTGGATGGTGGTTATGTAGGATACGTAGAACTCCCTTACCATAGTCAGGAAGTATCATCCAAGAGAATCTGTTAGCCACTAAAGCCCATATCGAATCATCATGTCCTGGAGGTCGAGGACATGGCTAAGTCCATCTGCAATACTCTGGGCTCCTCATAGATGGATCGGGTTGACTTGTCCTACTTTTTCAGTTGTGTGCCCTCCAAGTATATTGCCTTCATTCCCTTGATGCACCACCGGTTAGCGAGGGCATTCGATGTAGATGATAATGATGGTGTGATAGAAGACTCTATCTTTGATCTATCCTCATAGCTCTCCTCAGAACTGGACTCATCTCCAGATGAAGTCATCTGTGGTATGCTGCTCTCGGTCACTATCTCCCTCCTAAGACTGGGAAGGAGTAGCAACTAGAGCCTAAGTCTGCGCAGCTCTGGCAGCAGCTCGTCTCTATGGTCAAGCAGCCTCGGGGTTTGATCTGATATCTAGGACCTCTAGTAAACCGTTCAGCTGCGGGATATGCTCTGTATCTAAAAGCTCAACATCCAAAGGCTTATCCTTATGCATCCCCCATATGTTAAAAGTGCATCGCATTTAGCTTTGTGGGTCATAGTACCTGAAACATCAACACATACGTACCATGGTTAACCCACAAATCAAGAATTAAAATGCAAGAATTCATCTGAATTTAGTTATAGAAGGATTTTACAAAAGCACCTTTATGGGTCATACTGTGTGCTACGAGTTGTAAAGAGCCTTCATAAACTAGTGATTCAGAATATTTTTTGCTACTGGAAAAGTCTACGAGTCCAGGTACGACTCGTAAAGTAGTTTATGAGTCGTAGACTGGATCATAGAGTATTCCAGTGAGTAATTAAATTCAGGGAGGGATCTATGAGACCTATCTAAGAGTCATAAAGTGATCTACGACTCGTAAAAAGTCTTATCTGATAGATAGTCAGAAACATCAAGTTTTTGGAATTTTGCATGAGATGCAATTATGACTCATAGATTATTCTACGGGTCGTAAAAGCCACTCGTGGACCAGAAATCTCAGTCACCTGAGTTTCTAAGTCGATCACACGGACCCCAAATGATAATTTCAACCAACTAAGTATCAACATCGAAGCAAGAATACAAGCACCCACATGAATTCAATAATACAACCCTATCCCCAATATGTTCTTCAATACATACACACCCGATCGACAGACATTTAACATAAAGTATCCTAAAAAGTCCGACCACTTCTAATTAATTAACACAAAATCATATATCTATGTCCTCAACCACCAATTCCACAAGCACAAATCATTCAATCATATATGGCGGGTAACTCAATAGGCACAAATAATAAACCCAAATCATATATGCCTAATTCCAAACTTACACAATAATCACACATGGGCAACCTAATTACTCTTAATCACAAATTTCAATTAAAACATAGGTTTTATGTCAATACATCATACCCCACATAATTTCCAAATCAATAATTTAAACAAGGCCAAGTAAGGGTTTTAATTAAATCAAAAATTCACCAAGAATTGAGATGTAAACTGAAGAAAATGAGAGAGATGGGTAGGCAAAAAACCCTAGGTTGCCAGAATTCTCACTGAAAAATAGGTCGACGGTGGTCAGAATTTAGAGAGTGTGGGGTAGGTTGGGTAGATTTTGTAATTTTAGGTAAAATGTATTATTTAACCCCTCTATTTATACTTTATCGGGTCAACTAAAATATATTGGGTCTGGATAAAACCTCGATTATGAGTTGTAGATGGTTCTACAGCTCTCATAGATCATGGTTTCGTAGAACCCTCAATACTTATAAAAAATTTTAAAAAACTTATCTGGAGTCCACAAGCCTCATTCACGACTTGTAGTTTGCTCTACGAATCATAAAGTTGACTTGTGGACTAGAGTGGATATTTTTCCTGCTTACTGAAAATCTCTACGAGATGGGGTATGAGTCATAAAGTGTTTTACAACTCATAGACCCAGTCGTAGAGACACAATCTAATGCTCTTCCCCAGCTAACATGACTGACTTAGTCATGTACCTGTATACTCTTCATAAAATACACTGCTACCCTATATGCAACCAACCTATTGTCCATAGTTACAATTAAATACAAGAAAATAAACTACCTATGAATCCAAAAACTGAAAATAATTCTATAACTACACTATTATATCAAAAACCTTAGGTTGCCTCCTAAGTCATGCCTAATTTATTATCGCGGCATGACTTAGGCAAATTGGTTAATTAGACTTCACCAATTGCCCAGACTTCACTCTTCAGCTTATTTGGATGCTTCATGGACTGACAGATATCAAAGACAACTTTTTTGTCATTCCATCTAAACCTGAGTTGAATAGTTTCCATATCCACTAGGGCTCACCTAGTGGCTAGGAATGGTTTTCCCAAGATGATTGGGACGCTAAAGTTGACTTCGCAACCTAGAATCACAAATTCTGCAGAGAATATGAAATTTTCCACTTTAACCAACATATCATAAAGTATCCCCACAAGTTTTTTCACTGTGCAATCCGTCATTAACAACCACATGCTAGTTGGAATAGGGGCTCCCAATCCAATATTCTTATTGACTGCAAAAGGCATCAAATTGATACTGGCTCCTAAGTCACATAATGCCCTTGGGAACTCTACATCTCCTATAGTGTAGGGTATGGTGAAAGCACCTAGATCTTCATGCTTCTAAACCAAGGGCTTCGTAGTGACAACACTACAATGTTGAACATCTTGAGAAATACAGTGCATTTTTTGGTGACTAAGTCCTTCATATACTTTGCATAGCCCGGCATTTTCTCTAAAGCCTTGATGAGAGGGATATTGATAGATAGTTGTCTTAGCATAGAAAGAAAGTGCTTGAACTTATCTTCTTTCTCCCTCTTTTTGAGTCTTTCAGGGAAGGGAAAAGGAGGCCTAAAGATGGGCTTAAACCTCTGTGGCCCTTCAGCTGCTTCACTCACCCCATCCTTGCCACGATCATCTACTACCATCTCCTCATGAATATTCTCTACGTACATCAACTGGCATCTGAGGGTCAATTATGCTTTTTCCACCTCAAGTGGTGACCGCCATACACTACCCTTCATATTTTAAATTTTACACTGTATTACTAGGCAGTCTACCCCTCTGACGTTAATTCAACTGAGTTGACACTTGACCAAACTATTGTTCCAGTTGTTTAATAACTGCGGAATGAGATTCTATTTTCTAATTAATGCTTGAAATATCTGATTTCATGCCCCTTAGAGTCTTATCCTGCATCTTAGCCTTCTTCAATAGGCGATCAAACATATTCTCAATTCTAGAATTGCCTAAACTTATGTCACGGTCATGTGGTGGCACATAAGGACCATTTCTAAAGCCTTCTCTATGACCCCAGTCAGTATCTGGACCCCTATTCCTATCATAATAATCTTTGTAGCTATCTCTGTAAGCTCCATCTCTGCCAAAGTTCCGTCCTTGGTTTCCTTGACCTCGACGTCAATAGTCCTGATTGGACCCTTGGGCGTTGGTCCGAAAATCCCCCATCTGATCATTAACAAAACAAGCGTCCTTACCATAGTATGGCTCCTCGTACATGGGTGCACGCGGGGGTCGGTGGACCACCATGTTTACACTTTCTTGGTTATGCTTTATTACCAAATCCATGCTTCTGCGAAGCTAAGCAAGCTACTACATAATTTCTTCATTAATTTTGGCTTGCTCTAACCCCACACTGACAGCATATAAACTCTTTGTGGAAGCTCTGTCCCGCTGCCCCCATGCATGATTTGTCTTAACCACTTGCTCCATACATTCTGCAATCCTTGCAAATGGTTGATCTAGAAATATGCCCCTCATGATAGTATTAGCACAGGCCTGACTATTCTCATCAAGGGCACAGTAGAAGATCTCCACCAAGGAGTCATCAACTATCTTGTGCTCAGGGACACTCCTCAGGCATTTTGTAAATCACTCCCAAGTAGTGCTTATCGAATCACTAGTAGGTTGCTCAAACTTGTTAATTTGGTCCTTCAACTTGAGCATCTTCGATCTAAGGAAGTACCTCTCCAAAAAGGCCTTCTGCAAATCTGCCTAGCTAGTGATTGAACTTTGTGAGAGCTCAGCTAGCCACAATATACCATTGCCTGTAAGAGACAATGGGAAGACATAAAGTCCGACAGTATCAATAGATAGATTATGTGTCCCCATCACACTCTTACAAATAAGTGCCACAAATAACTATGTGGATACTCTGATGGTAAGCCCACAAATAGCCCACGGTTCTGAAGTAACCCACTAGAGACTGTGAACTTTATGTCTGCCTATAGTGGTGGCAACACAATAGCTTCAATCACATCTATAGCCATATGGTTCAACCTGTACTGATTCCACTTGTAAGCATTAGCGTTGAACTCTTGAGGCTGTGGAATGTCCTCAAAAAGAGGTGGGTTCTCATCCCTATCATCATCATTATTATTCCTATTCACGGCTACATTGGCCGCATTATTGGCATTATCTTGGGCCATTCTTCTTGTAGTTCTGTGGATCTCAGGATCAAATGGAGTTAAGGGCTTGCCTTGACTCTAAGTATTGGGCATACACTACTCATACACCCTGCAGAGAAATAAAAATAAAAACAAAAGTAAAATAAATGAAACTAAGGATTAAAACTTGAATCACTAGTGAATCTTACTAAGTCTAGCCGTATTCCCCGGCAACGGCGCCAAAATCTTGATATCGCCCAAGTTACACCTTATTTTAGAGGATAAAATGATCGCTATCAAGAAATAGAACTTAACCAAGGTTGGGATCGAACCCACAAGGAGTACATAGACTCAAGACAAATTCACTAATATGCAATCTCAGTGGTTAACCGACTCAATTCCCCAAAAGAAAGGGTTTTCAATAATCAATGAGAAAATAAACTAAGTAACTATCATGAGAGAAAAATTAATAAATAGAGAGCAACTAAGGTATTGTGTTCCCCATGATTCTCCAACTCAGTATCATCAATAACCTAATTCATTTCTAGTTCAATGAGAAAAGTAAACTAACTAACTATTACAAAGGAGAAGTCAATAATGGAGAGAAACTAGGATATTGTTTTCCCCATGATTCCCCAACTCAGTATCACAGGATAACCTAATTCTTTTCTAGGTAATTTAAGTTCACCAATCCATTTGGTCAAAGGTGAGAGGTGAATTTCACTATGCGACTTGGCCCATCTCCATAGTGTGCTTTACTAACCATTACCTATTAGTCCCAGTACAACCTCCCCTTGTCCCAGTTTGGTTGGTTAAACAAGAGCAAATCAATCGAATCTTGTTAATTAATCTTTTTTCATATTCGTTACTATCTTGGTCCAGTCAGTAACACTAGGTGAGTTCTAATGCTGGCCACCACTAGAAAATGAGATTAGCACTTAGGCGTCTAAGTATGTTTTTTGCCTTTTATATTCTATTTTGTTTTGATCCTGTGAATTAGGGACAATGCACATTTTCTTCGATGGGGTATGGGTAGTTATAGACCTCGATGAAGTTTAAGTAGCTTAGGTCCATACTACCCCAATTTTTGATCTCGAGGATTTTTTGTCTATGTTCTTTTTCCTTGTGGATATTTAATTTTTGTTGAACCGACACGTTTAGGATGTTTAGATAATATTTGTAGCATATAGTACCAATACTTATAGCATATAGCATGTTTTTGTATTTTGTTTATAAAAAAAATGATAACCACCAAAAATTTTGGTTAAGTAGTTAGATAGCAACCATGCATATTTAGGTGTATGACAATATCTATTCTGATAAGTGAGGGTACATTGAATAAAAAAAATCATGATTTGAGATTCTTTTGTTGATAATGTATGCAGTGTCATGTGATGGTGAGCATAATTTGATAAATTCATATATTTTGTGCTAATTCAAAACTTGCCCTGTTACTTTAAGTTAGATTATAGATTAATTGGATCAGGAAATGATCTTAGACCATTATTCTTTAATAAGTCCACTTTAGCCTAAAAAATGACCAACCAAATTGATGATATATCCCTTTTTCCAATGTTTGAGCCTAACATGTACCTATTCTTTGAAAATACATGATTAACCTAGCCTTGTTAGTTGTCAAATCCTGAAATTGGCCCTAGTCTTTCCTTGAAAATTGTGCACCTTGATTAAGGCAAAAAGCATAAGTTGAGGGTGGCTACCAAAAGTAGCCATGGTTCGGAGGATGGATATTGTGCACCTTAACACAGTTCAAAAGCCTAAGTTGAGGATAGCTAGTGTAAGGGTGAAACACAAAAATAAGGGGGTGAGTTAGTGATATGAAGAAAAAGAGAAAAATCATGTACTGGGTGCAAAAAAACAAATAATGCCTTAATGTGAGCTAAAAAGCAAAATAAAGTGTAAAAAACAAGGCAAAAGGCTAGAAAAATAAAAAGAGAACACCCAGAAAAGCTTAAAATAGGAAAAAGGGAGAATAAGGTGAAAATAGCAAAGTTGGTAGCGCCAAAGTGTAGAAAAACCCAGTGTCAAGGAGGGACTTTAGTCACTATGTTCCCATAATATCATACCAAAGCCCCCTGAGCCTACATTACAAGCCTAGAAAGTCACAATACAGTTTTAAGAAGGACTTTTAGTCACTATTTTCCTAAAATATCATACCAAAGCCCCCTGAGCCTACATTACAAGCCTAGAAAGTCCTAAATTGATCCTAGTTTAGTTAGTTGAAGGTCTGAGTCATGAGTATAGGGGCAAGCTTATGGTATTAGTCATTATAGATGAATATATTTTGTGAGAGTGAGTGTTTTTGCATAGTCTCAAGGTCAAATATGAAAACATCATTGAGTGTCAAATATGGGACTTCTTTTTGTGAGGGCACTTGCATTGCATTGTTAGCACTAGGCTTGTTCAGTGATTGTGGACTATTGAGAATACCTTGCTTGTCATAATTATGTTGTCACATGCACCAGTTTGTATTAATTTGCTAAATAACTATCTAATCCTATTTTAAAAAGTTAGTGTGGGTATCTGAGTCTGAGATGTATGAGATATATGTCATTGAGTTAAGGTCTATGAGTTCGGTATTGTCTATATAGATTGAGTCCGTCACTTGAGGACAAGCAACAATTTTAAGTTGAGAATGTTGATGTGCTGCCAAAATACAACACTTTTGATGCTTAAAACTGGGAATTTTGTGTGTTCTCAATGTGATGTTAGTGGGTTTTATATGTTTTTTGTGTTTATATTTGTAGGATTACAGGTTATCCATGATTTGGGGAAAGTTATAGAAATTATTGTAGATTTGTTGTTATACGAGACCCTCTACGGATTGTAGACCATTCTGCGGGCCATAGAGAGGTTTTGTCAAGATTTTCAGTGAGGGGATATTTGTTAAAGTTTACTCTACGAACATGTACATGAGCCGTAGAAGAGTTTACAAGTCGTAGAAGAGGATTTTGCCATGAGGATCAAATCTACTTAAAGTTCATAACTACTTAAAATTTAATTAATATAATAAAATATAATAATTCAAGTTAAAACTGCATAACTAGAATTTTTCTAAGTATAAAAGTACTAAAATTCAATTTAACAAGAATATAAACTTCAACTTCTAAATTGTACTCAACTTAAAGTTCACAATTACTTAAAATATACTTCAAATTTCAAATATAATTGTAGATTGCTAAACACTCAACTTAAAGTTCACAACTACTTAAAATATATGTCAAATTTCAAATAAAATTATAAATTGCTGAAAACAAAAAATGGAAACTCTAAGCAAGATGCAAGTATTTTACAATGAAAATTTTTTTAAAAACAAATATATACAACAATTAGAATTTTGAAAGTAAGAAATACCTTCACCTTTTGTCCTTAGCTTGCAGAGATCGGGGGCTTAATTAGTTTGATGGACCTAATATATCCTACAATGATGCAAAAAATCTAAAGTTCAAAATTTATACATTCTTGTTTGACTTTTCTAAGTTTAACTACAAACTTTTAAATTTAAAGTACAATACATCCAATTCAAAACTAGAATCCGAACTTAATTAAAATTACAATAGCTTTATATAAATAATTCTAATAAACACAAACTACAATCCAAACTAAATTTTAACTTGGGAACTCTCAAATCAATTAAAACTAACAAACACTCCAATTTATGATCTAATTCAAAAAATCTTACTTCACAAATTCACACTTAAATATTCAAACCAACAATGTTAATACCTTCAAATAGACTTTAATTCTCCAACAAAACCCAAAACACAAACTAATTCAAAACTCATTTTCAACTAGAATCAAAAAATACTTATTCACAAATTCACACTTCAATATTAAAACCAACAAGGTTAATCACTCCAAATTATACACTTTAATTCACAGTACCAAAACCCCAAATCACAAAGTAATTCAAAATACCAAATTAAACTAGAAACTAAAAGTATATGCACATTACCAAATTCACATTTAAACATTCAAACCAATAATGTTAATCACTACAAATACACTTTAATTCACGCTACCAAAATTTCCAAATCACAAAGTAATTCAAAATACGAATTCAAACTAGATCCAAAAATATATACTCATCCACAAATTCACATTTAAAATTCAAACCAACAATGTTAGTCACTACAAATATACTTTAAACACTACCAAACCCCCCAAATCACAAAGTAATTCAACATACCAAAATCCAACTAGAATCCAAAATGCATAGTCATTCACAAATTCACATTTAAATATTTAAACCAACAATATTAGTCACTACAAATACACTTTAATTTCCACTGCCAAAACCCTCAAATCACAAAGTAATTCAATATACCAAAATCAAACTAAACCCTAAAACCAAAACACAAACTTTCTTCTCTAATTCACAATCAATATAATAATGTTAACAACATATGTAAGCTAAACTAACAAAGATTCAACATTTTTAATTTTTAAAAAAATGTAGACAGAAAAGAGAAAGAGAGAGAGAGACGGGGAGTTACGGTTGTTGCCAGCGTGGACACCACTTGTCAGCGATATACTGCGAGAGGCGGCAGTCGAATGGCAAAGGGGCGGGATGATGACAAACGACGAGAACAGTAGTCATTAGGGTTTCTTTGGGTTTTGAGAGAGAGAGATTTAATTTGGGGAAAATATCGTGAGAAATGATTTAATTTGAGGGTAATATTCACTTAAGGGCAGCGGACTACGACCCCGAGTCCGTCGCTCCTTTTAAATAATATATTTTTTTGAAACAAATATGATTTAAATTTATTTTTTTAACCAAAAAAGCAATGAAATATACCCATTCTATCCGTCGCCTTTTTTAAAAAAAAATTAATAATTAATATAATTATAAATATTAAATTATTTAAATATGAATTTCTTTTTTTTAAAAAGCGACGAGCATTGATACTCTATCTATCGTAAAATTAAAAAAATTATTATTTCTTTATTAAAAGTCATATGATTAAAATAATTAAAGATTTAATTTTTAAAAAAATATAAGCGACAGACTTCGTCACTGAGTCTGTCGCAACTTATAAAAAATATTTAAAATAAATAAATAAAATTTACCAGAAAAATCCACGAAAATAAGCGACAGACATATAGTTGCAGTCTGTCGCTTTTCGTAAGTAATATATTTAAAAATAAATAAAAATTAAGAAAGCGAAGAACAGTGTTGCTTAATCCGTCGCTTTCTTTTCCATCATTTTTTGGCCAGTTTTTAGTAGTGAGAGAAGTAGACTTTCAGGAATTTCATCAGACAAAACCCCCTTTGCGGGTCGTAAATCACTTTACGAGTCGTAGAGGGGTGTCGTAGAGTTGAAGTCCAAAATTTCAGCAGTTGAGAACAAGACCCCGATTACGAGCCGTAAACTTAATATGGGAAAGTGCTTTCGTCAATCCTATTTCCGATAGGGGCAGTTGACAATTGAATCCGATTTTGATCATTATTTTCATATCCGTAATAGTGCGAAAAGAAAAGAAGGCCCGGCTCCTCCTATTTTATTTAGAATTTGATTTTAATTATTATAAATAAGTCTTTTAGGTTATTTTTCAGAAGTTTTTGCCTTACTTAGAGAACTCAATATTTTGAGAGAGAAAATAATAAGAGAGTCTTTGAGAATACTTGTGATTAAATTTGATCTTAAAGCTTGTGAATCTTATTGACATTAGATCGCTTGTTCTTAAATCTATTGTGTAAGTGTTCAATTATGTCTTCTCAATTCATAATTTCTTTATTTACACATAGCATGAGTAGCTAAATCCACAACTAGGGTTGTGGGAACCATAAAGAACTAACAAAGTAAAATCGGATAATTCACAATCCTTGGAAGGTGTATATGTATGTATAGTTAACTCTCTTCGTTTTACATGTTTTCTAGTGGTGGCCAACATTATAGTAAATTTGAGTAATTTGCAAATCCTTGGAAGGTGTATATGCATGTATAGTTAATTCTCTTCGTTTTACATGTTTTCTAGTGGTGGCCAACATTAGAACCCGCCTAGCTCTTGCATGCTATACACTAGAAAAGAATTAGGTTATCCGATGATACTGAGTTGGGGAATCATGGGGAATACAATACCCTAGTTGCTTTCCATTATTGACTTCTCTCTTGTAATAGTTAGATAGTTTTAGTTTCTCATTGATTCTTACAACCCCTCTCCCTTTAGGGAAGTAAGTTGGTTAATTACTCGGATTGCAAATTGGTGAATTTTCTTGAGTCTACGTATTCCTTGTGGGATCGACCCTAACCTTGGTTAGGTTCTTTATCTTGATAATGACTACTTTATCCTCTAAAAAGATGTGTAACTTGGGTGACATTTGTGCTATTTTTATCCATGCAAATCCCTATCCCTAGATATCCCCAAAGCGTGAGTTATACTTTTCCGTCCCTTAGAATTATGTGTTATTACTTTATTAAGCGCTACCGAACTAATGATGTGTATGTGGATGCTATGAGGCTTATTTGGAGACTCTCTGGTTCCCATTTACCATATCACTCCTAGGTTCTTGGTCAGGGTTGTAAAAGAAGATCCATTGAATTAAGCTTAAATGATAATTAGAGAGTGTTTTTGAGTGAGTGAAAGTGAGGCTAAGTGTTATGGGATGCAAGAAGTGTTATGAATACCGTAGGAACTAATTTAGAAGGGAAAAGGGGTCAATACACATCATACAGGGGCTTAGGAACTTGGAAAGGACCAACTTGCCCTTACTAAAATGAATCTGCAAAACTGCCTAAGGCGCTGCCGCGGAGCACTTCATAAGTCGTAAAATACACCACGACTCGTGCTGCTATCTGTAGAGTGCAATGGACATTGATTCAAGGCAAGGGACTCACTACGAAAGCCCTTCACATGACATGGTGTGCACCATGACTCATGAAGTGGCTCGTTGTGTCATGACCTGGACCTAGGGTCTAGGAGTGACATGGCGAATGGGAACCCAAGAGTCCCCAAACAAGCCTCATAGCATTCATTCACACATCATCAGTTTGGAAGCGTATATGAAATAGTAAACATAGAGTTCTAAGAAACGAGAAGGTAGGACTCACGCTATGGGGATATCATAAGGATAGGGATTAACATGGATTCTTATAACACATAGTATATAAAGACTAAGGGGCGGGTAAGTATGACTCACTCTATGGGGAAAAATTAGGACTTAGGATCTTCCACATCATAACATAAATCCAAGTCATAATACTCATAAACAATTCATAATAACCATAGTCGATAGGTAGCCATAATCATAATCGTAATCTCTGAATATAACACATAGCATATATCCATATAAGAGTCTACAAGATGTCCAACAATGTCTCTAGTCGTAGGATAGGATGGGGTTCAAGACATGTCTCGCCCTCACCCTCAAAGTAAAGTAACATAAAGAAAGGAACATAAGGCATATGGATAGTGGCTTGTCCTTGGAAGATAGGTGGCACGACCCAAGCTTAGGGCCTAGACATGATACAGTGAATGGGGAACCCGGAGGAACCCCAAACAAGCCTCTTAACTTAACATTACACATCCTTGGTTACGGAAGCATATAAAAGACATGTGGAATAAAATGGGGCATTGGGGCTAAGTGAAACATTTGTAACACATCAACATCAAGAGATAAGGAATCATGGCTCATATTATAAATACATAACTCGTCCAACAAACACCTCTAATTACATAAATAGAGTGGTGGCCAAGAAAAAGAAACCGGGCTCACCCTCAAAATCAAGTAGAACATAAGGTAGCATCTCAATACATAGATAAGAGAGAAACATAAACCAAAGTCCCCAAAACGGAGGACTTACCAATAAGCTTGGGATAGCACCGTCTAGCCACGTAGAGGAGGAGGATGATCAACTAGGGAACCGGTTCCTACATGGTGATATCATGTAGGTAAGAGTATGCGTTAGTACTTTGAATGTACTAAGTATGTGAGATGCAATACAACAATAAACAAGCTCCATAGTCGAAATGCATATATTAGACAATAGGCATAGTATAGCAATATGACATGTATGATCGATGCATAATTAAAACATTCTAGTGTAAATCATTCTTATGTAAGATATCATATGTGTAGAAGGGACCAAGCTAGAATCCTAACTTTGGATGGGAGATGTCGTTCACACCTGGACACCTTGGTGGCAAGGTACTTACCCCTCACATGGTAGATGTTGTTCATACCTGGACACCCTGGTGGTAAGGTACTTAGCCCTCACATGGTATATGTCGTTCTCACTCGGACATCCTGGTGGCAAGGTAGTCACCCCTTATATGGTCATCTGGGCCTTTATGCCCCCCGGATTGGACATGGTCTAATACAATATATTATATAGAACATACATATATACATCATGTCCATAAGCTCATTTCATCATTAAAACATCATGCATATTATATCATATCTCATGCTTTGAACCTTCAATTCCTCAAGAATCCTCAAGAAACCATAAACAGATATTTTATCAAACACCTTGGGGGTATGTAATGGGGGTAAAAGAACATGCAATTTAGAGATGAAATCATGCAGGAAAATCAGTGGTAAAACCTTTAATCAACACCTTGCAACACCCCCAAGACATTCATATCAAAACCCCTTATCAAATCCAACATTAGATCCAAGATTTGAAGCTCAAAACATGCTAAAACAACCATACTTTCATGAAAATAATTCACTATGCAGTAAATTTCTCAATATAAAAGACCCGCATGTAAAATCTATTTTAAATCTTGCAATATTAGTAAAAGGAGGGTTTAGGCACCATAGGTGGAAGGACTCAATGGTTCAACACCACATACCTTAGCTTTGGAGAAGTTCTTAGTGAAGGTTGACAATAGAGACTTGAAGCTTGAAGAGAATCCTTAAATTCGGATGAGGGTTTTGATCTTGGAATTTGGAGTGAAAATATGGCTAAGTGTTTTGGGGAGTATTGGGAAATGTTTAGAATGATATAAGGGTGAAATTTGACTAAGTATAGATTAAAACACGTTTGGGAAACTTGGGCTCAACACTTAGAATATTTTGGACCGAACTAGAAAAAACTGCCAGGTGAAAAACACATCTCCGCATCATGGAGAAGACGCGGAGTGCAATTTAAACTAAGGCGCGCATAAGGCATGTCGCGGAGGCGTCGCGAACTTCTCACTGGAAATCATCACAAAAAAATTATAATTGCTATTCTTTCGCTCTTAAATTGAGGCTAGACCATTTTTCATCTAATTTGGACCCCTTAATCACAAATATAAAGTCGAATTTTTGAAATTCTAAATAAACTTTTAGATATATGGAAAATAAGTTTCTGGTTACTTCCGAGGCACATTTTTGGGCACTTTTTGGGGTCATTTCAATATCTTCCCCTTGGGAACATTAGTCCCAGGATGTAGAAAAGACGTACAAGACAAAAATAATCATGAACAAATTAGCCCCAACATGAATGCAACATTACCTTTAAAACATTACTTTCAAAATCCCATTATAAGTGTGAAATCATCATGAATTGACAACTTAAACATGAATGCACATGAATGACATAGGGGCTAAAATATAAGACTTGATAGCACATAGGAGACATAGAATTAGTACCTTAGGCTTGAGTGGACTGGTAGAGATAAGTGTACCGCTTTTGCATGTCCACTTCGACCTCCCATATAGCACTTTCGACATGTTGGTTCCTCCAAAGGACCTTAACAGATGCCGCTTCTTTCCTCCTCAATCTCTTTACTTGTCTATCTAAAATCTAAAACAGAACCTCCTCATAAGTCAAGTTATCCTCAACAACACTCACAGCATCAAGAGGTATAATAACATTAGGATCACCAACACATTTTCTCAACATAGAGACGTGAAACACCAGATGGACCAAATTCATCTCACTAGGCAACCTCAACTCATAAGCCACCTTGCCAACCCTCTTTATCACCTTATAAGGACAAACATACCTAGGACTCAATTTCCCTTTATTACCAAAATGAACCATACCTTTTATTGGAGAAACCTTCAAATAAACCCAATCACCCACTTGGAATTCTAGGTCTCTTCTTCTCACATCGGCATAGGATTTTTGACAACTTTGGGCTATCTTCAACCTTTCCGTAATCATCTTTACCTTCTAAACAACATCCATAACCAGATCCGACCCCAATAAATTTGCCTCTCAAACCTTAAACCATCCCACCGATGATCTAAAACGTCTCCCATAAAGAGCCTCAAAAAGAGTCATACCGATGCTAGGGTGATAGCTATTGTTGTAGGCAAACTCAATCAATGGAAGATGGTCATTCCTACCACCTTTAAGCTCCAAGACACAAGCCCTAAGCATATCCTTAAGTGTTTGAATTGTCCTCTCGGCTTGGCCATCCGTTTGAGGGTGGAAGAAGATGGTCATTCCTACCACCTTTAAGCTCCAAGACACAAGCCCTAAGCATATCCTTAAGTGTTTGAATAGTCCTCTCGGCTTGGCCATCCGTTTGAGGGTGGAAGGTAGTACTAAGGTGAACTTTGCTTCCAAGACCCCTTTGGAAAGATCTCCAAAACTGTGAAGTAAATTGTGCACAACGATCCAATATGATGGATAAAGGAACCCCATGTAACCTCACTAACTCATGGATGTATAACTTTGCATACTCTTCAGCCCCATATGTAGTCTTTACCGGTAGAAAGTGAGCCAATTTCATCATCCTATCAACCACCACCCATATGGAATCAAAACCTTTCCTAGTCTTGGGTAACCAAACTACAAAATCCATGTTAATCACCTCCCACTTTCAAGTAGGAATCTCTATGTCTTGGGTTAGGTCACCCAGTCTTTGATGTTTGACTTTGACTTATTGGCAACTATGGCAACCAGAAATAAATTTGGCAATGTCCCTCTTCATGCCTCCCCACCAATACACATCCCTCAAGTTTTTATACATTTTGGTGGAATTGGGGTGGATTGAATAAGAGGAATTATGGGCTTCATCAAGAATTTTCTCCCTCAAACCATCAACACATGGAACACACAACCTAACTTGGTATCTAAGGGCCCCATCTCCCCCTTGGGAGAAAACTTCTATTTTTCTTTGTTTCACCAAGGCCTTCAACTCAAGCAGGAAGGAGTCTAGATCTTGTTTTGCTATCACCTCATCAACCAAAGAAGATTTAGAACCATCAAAAACAATAATGCCATTACCCACATCTTCCAACCTTACCCCAACCTAGCCAACCTATACACCTCCCTAGCCATCTCCCTTTCACCACCATCTACATGAGCTAGGCTACCTATAGACACCTGACTCAAAGCATCCGCCACAATATTTGCCTTACTTGGATGATAATGCACACTCATGTCATAGTCTTTAAGGAGTTCTAGCCAGTTAAGATCTTTTTGAGTGAAGACATATTGAAGGATCTTATGATCGGTGAAGACATCAACATGTGCCCTATACAAATAATGATGCCAAATCTTTAATGCAAACACCACGACGGCTAGTTCAAGATCATGGGTAGGGTAGTTCCTTTCATGCACTTTGAGTTGCCTAAAAGCATAGGCTATGAGCTTACCATTTTGCATTAGCACACACCCCAACTAATCCAAAGAACATCACCACAAATTTATAGTGCCCATATCTAGTCTGAAAGGCCGTCGTGGGAATATCACACTCCCTCACCCTCACTTGATGGTACCTAGACCGAAGATTAATCTTAGAGAAAAAGCTAGCCCCTTGCAATTGGTCAAACAAGTCATAAATTCTTGGAAAAGGATATTTATCTTTATCGTGACCCTATTGAGTTGCTGGAGTCAATACACATTCTAAGTGACCCATCTTTCTTCTTTACAAATAACACCGGTGCACCCCAAGGTGATTGGCTAGGTCTAATAAATCCCTTCTCCAACAAATCTTTCAATTGCTCTTTTAACTTTTTCAACTCCGTCGGGGCCATACGATAAGGAGGAATGGAGATAGGTTGAGTGTCGGAAAGGAGATCTATGCTAGAATCTATCTCCCTTTCGGGAGGGACACCAAGAAGGTCATTTAGAAAGATATCAAGAAACTCATTTATAACCAGGACCGACTCAATAGAAAGGACTTTGAACTCCACATCTTTAACCCTCATAAGATGATACAAACACCCCTTGGAAATCAACCTATGGGCTTTAATGCATGAGATGAACCTACCCCTCACTACCATATCATGACTCTTCCACTCTAGGACGGGTTCATTTGGGAATTGAAACTTGACCCTATGGGTTCTATAATCAATAGAAGCATAGTATGTATACAACCAATCCATCCCAATGTTAATATCAAAATCAACCATATCTAATTCAATAAGATCATAAGGTAAGATTCTATGCAAGATGCAAACCGGACAATTTATATACACTTTCCTAGCAACAATAGATGCATCAATAGGAGTGGACACCTCATATGACTCATGCAACAATTTTGACTCAACATGGAACTTTCTAGCAACAAAAGGGGTAACAAAAGAAAGGGTGACACTCGGATCAATCAAAGCATATATATCAAGGTCAAAGATTTTCAACATACCGATAACAACGTCGGGGATCTCACCAACCCCTTGATCCCATGTAGAGTATAAAATCAGTTGTGCCTTGGGGCACCACCTTGAGGACTGACTCTACCCAAAGGGACCGCATTTGCACTGTGGACCTTGCCACGAACCTTTGGACAATCTATCCTCTTGTTACCAAGCTCACCGCATTCATAGCATGCATTAAAACCCCTCAAACATGGACCCCCATGCTTCCTCCCACACCTAGGACACATATCATTAGGAGTCACAACACTTATACCTTAGGGCCTGGGGAAGTCATTGGCAAACCCCCTATTAGTAGCATGAGAAGGCCCTTGGCCTTGTTGGAATCTAGCACCCTTGTGGAACCTACCCTCAAACCGGGCCCTCTTGGCCTCATGACCCCTCTTCTTTCTCAACTTTTCATCTTCCATTTGCTCGGTATATGTCATCAACCGAGACAAGTCCATGTCACCCATAAGTAAAGCGGATCGGCATTCTTCACTTACCAAGTCGAAAACCCCCACAACAAACTTATTCATCCTTGACCTAGAGTCGGACACCAAGTGAGGAGCATACTTTGAAAATTGATTAAATTTGAGGGCATATTCCCTCACACTCATACCACCTTGTTTCAAGTTCATAAACTTAACCAATTTTGCTTCCCTAAGCTCAAGAGTGAAGAACCAATTAAGGAAGGCCAATTCGAATTCCTTCTAAAGCATCATACAAACATTACCCTTCTCACATTTCCATTGATCAAACCAAATTTAGGTCACCCTCTTGAGTTGGTACGCTGCCAACTCCGCCTTCTCATTTGGCCCAACACCCATGATCGACAAGATTTTGTAGATTTCATCAATAAATTCTATGGATCCTCATCCCCCTTTGACTTGGCCCAACACCCATGATCGACAAGATTTTGTAGATTTCATCAATAAATTCTATGGATCCTCATCCACCTTTGACCCATAGGAAACCAGAGGATTCATCCTCATGAAGTCCCTTACCCTAGCTTCCGGGGTTAGTAGCATGAGGGGCTTGGGCCCCTTGTTGGACTTGGTTGGCCACCACTTGGGCAAGCATAGTAAGAGCATCCCGGAGCTCACCATTGGTAGGTTCCTGCTCGAGAGTTTGGGCTCATCTTCTAGCATAGCAAAGAACAATTGTTAGGGGGAACAACTTATCATAACTCTACAGCGCGACTTAGAACATGAAGAGGGGAAACATTTACTAAAATGCCTCAAAGCCTCCTATTCATAGTTATGGCACGCTTTACATCCATGAATAAGACTCTAATCGGCGCGGTGTGTTAGACTCTGAGGATCTATCACCCTAGTGCTCTGATACCAAGTTTTTCATGACCCAAGCCTAGGGCCTAGATGTGACACGGCGAATAGAAAACCCGAAGAAACTCCAAACAAGCCTCTTAACTTGTCATTAAACATACTTAGTTGCGGAAGCATATAAAAAACATGTGGAATAGAATGGGGCATTGGGGCTAAGGGAAAGCTTTGTAACATATCAACATCAAGAGATAAGAAATCATGGCTCATATCATAAATACATAACTAGTCCAACAAATACCTCTAATTACATAAATAGAGTGGGGTCCAAGACAAAGAAACCAGGCTTACCCTCATAGTCAAGTAAAACATAAGATAGCGTCTCAATACATAGATAAGAGGAAAACATAAACCAAAGTCCCCAAAATGAAGGACTCAACAATAAGCTTGTGATAGCACTGTCTAGCCACGTAGAGGAGGAGGATGATCAACTTAGGCACCGGTTCCTACATGGTGATATCGTGGATGAGGAGGATCATCAACTTAGGCACCGGTACCTACATGGTGATATCAGGTAGGCAAGAGTAGTCATTAGTAATTTGAATATACTAAGTATGTGAGATGCAATGCAATAATAAACAAGCTCCATAGTCAAAATGCATACATTAGACAATAGGCATAGTATAGCAATATGGCATGTATGATTGATGCATGAGTAAAACATGCTAGGGTAAATCATGCTTATGTAAGATATCATATGTGTAGGAGAGACCAAACTAGAATCCCAACTTTGGATGGGAGATGTCGTTCACACCTAGACACCCTAGTGGCAAGGTACTTACCCCTCACATGGTAGGTGTCGCTCACACTCGGATACCTTGGTGCCAAGGTACTTGCCCCTCACATGGTAGATGTCGTTAACACCCGAACACCCTGGTGGCAAGGTACTCACCCCTCACATGGTCATCCGGGCCCTTATGCCCACCGAACCGGACATAGTCTAATACAACACATTATATAGAACATACATATACACATCATGTCCATAAGCTCATTTCATCATTAAAACATCATACATGTCATATCATATCTCATAATTTGAACCTTCAATTTCTCAAGAAACCATAAACAGACATTTTATCAAACACCATGGGGGTGTGTAATGGGGGTAAAAGAGCATGGAATTTAGAGATGAAATCATGCAGGAAAATTTGTGGTAAAACCTTTAATCAACACCTTGCAACAATCCCAAGACATTCATATCAAAACCCCTTATCAAATTCAACATTAGATCCAAGATTTGAAGCTCAAAACATGCTAAAATAACCATACTTTCATGAACATAATTCACTGTGCAGTAAATTTCTCAATATACAAGACCCATATGTAAAATCTACTTTAAATCATGCAATATTAGTTAAAAAAAAGGTTTAGGCACCATGGATGGAAGGACTCAATGGTTCAACAGCACATACCTTAGCTTCGGAGAAGTTCTTGGTGAAGTTTGACAATGAAGACCTGAAGCTTGAAGAGAATCCTTAAATTCGGATGAGGATTTTGAGTCTTGGAATTTGGAGTAAAAATATAGCTAAGTATTTTGGGGAGTATTGGAAAATGTTTAGAATGATATAAGGGTGAAATTTGACCAAGTATAGATAAAAACATGTTTGGGAAACTTAGGCCCAATACTTACAATATTTTGGACCGCACTTGAAAAAACTGTCAGGTGAAAAACACATCTCCGCGTCGCGGAGAGGACGCAGAGTAGAATTTGAACTAAGGCGCGCCCAAAGCGCATCGTGGAGGCATCGCAAACTGCTCACTGGAAATTATCACAAAAAATTATAATTGCTATTCTTTTGCTCTTAAATCGAGGCTAGACCTTTTTTCACCTAATTTGGACCCCTTGATTAACAAATATGAAGTCGTACTTTTGAAATTCCAAATGAATTTTTAGATATATGGAAAATAAGTTTCTGGTTACTTTCATGGCACGTTTTTGGGCACTTTTTGGGGTCGTTTCAATAGGACTCGCCATAACAACTTCTCAAACTCCGAATCAGCCTTCAAACGATGGATGAATATAGTCTTCGATCCCTACATGGTTAGATCATGTAGGCAAAAGTATGTGTTAGTACATTTGAATATACTAAGTATGCGGGTATGCGATGCATATGACTTGTCAAACCTACATTCAATGTTAGATGACAAGGGAAAGTAATATAGAAAGAGATGTATATAGCAAAGAAAGGTAATATAACAATATGCCATGAAATCCATGATGCATGAAATTGAATAATGCTCATATATAGTGGGGATGTGACCTCAACCGACATATAAGACCAAGTGAGCTATTACTTGGAATTTCAATGTCTTCTCCACCTAGGATAAGAGGTGGTCTACTTGCCAAAGGTAAACCATACTCCTCCTTACGAGAACCCCCATTTCAGAGAAGCAACCTTCCTTACGGGCACCCCCATTTTGAATAGAATTTTCATATCATATCAAAGTTGTAACCGTACCTTACGGGCACCCCCATTTCGATAAAAAGCTACCATAAACATATACCTATGGTTGGCACCAATGGCGGATCCAGGATTTAAAGATTGTGGAAATTCATCAAAAAACTTATGATGCCAGTGGGATTCGATCCCTCATCTATGGGCTTGCTTTGAGCCTTAGGAGGACAGTGAGAACCAAAGCACCTATAGGATTTCTTTATACAATTTTTGCATATTTTTTATATAGATACACAAAAAAATTTCAGAATAAATGGGTGCTCAAGCACCCGGGATCCACCACGTAGATCTGCCCCTGGTTGGCACATAGTTATAAGACTTAGATACTGGACCCTTAGAGATAGCTCCCCTCCCACAAGGTCGCTCAGTGCTAAGTCATCATCTCACAAGAATACATATACGTATGCATGCTTTCAAAAGAGGTACATGTCTTTTCAAATCATTTCAAATGCATACTTAGGCTTAAATGCCAAACATTCTTCATAATCATTCATACTTGGGCAGTTGTCTAAAAAGACAAATCATACTTTCAAATCAAATCTTCATGCATAGGAATAACTCATTCAGATATATCAAAGTTAGTGTAAACACCTAGAGTTTCTCAAAGAGCCATATCATAGACATTTATGTGATCACATTAGTGTAAACACCTAGAGTTGCTCAAAGAGCCATATCATAGACATTTATGTGATCACATTAGTGTAAACACCTAGAGTTGCTCAAAGAGCCATATCATAGACATTTATGTGATCACATTCTTGTCATAACCATACTTTTGTCAAAATCATATTCATAAAACATAATTAGGTCATAGCCCAATTCATAATCTTCATAAAAACCATAGTCATGTATGCATATGCCATGAATGAGTTGAGAATAGCATGGGCAATAGAGATTCAATCTTAAATCAACAATTCATTATGAAATTTAAGTAAATCCATAAGTAAAATTCATAATCAAATCACAATTTAGATTACTCGTGCTTAAATCAAACTTTAAAGGGACAATGCATATTCAAACCTTCATAATAATCATGCAATTCAACATATTAGAGCTTAAATTAACTTAAAATCAATAAATAAACACAACACATATCTCAATTGAATCAATTAAATAATAATCTTAAAAATTCATTACTAAAGTAAGCTTAAATTCCATAAATAAAGTGTAAAAGAGTTTGAGTTTTCATGGTTGAAAGAGACCATGAATCAATCCCACATACCTAGTTCACCAAGAAGAAACAAGAAGAATTTGATGAAGAATGGAGCCCTTCCTTGATTCCCAAGCTAAGCCTTCACTATAGTTTTTTAGAAGAGTTCTTAAGAGAGCTTGAATGTAATTTTTTAAGTGTGAGAATGAATTTGAATGAGAGAAGAAGAGTATTGATCATTTGAATGCCTTAGGATAGCATAGGAAGTCACAAAAGCCCCTTAGGAGAACCCAAAATTATGAAAATACCAATAATAAAACTGATAGAAAAATGTTGCCAGGGGTCCCGTAAGAGGCTCATACGATCCGTACAAGGTCACATGGACCGTATACCCATCCGTGAAGCCATCCTTAGAAAAATTTCCATCGACAAAGTTCTGAAATGGTAGTTTCATACTTAGAAAATTTGCACGCCAACATCCATACGGAGCCCTTCACGGACGTGTAGAGGTCACACAGAACATGTGGCTTTCCATGACACCTCACTTAGGAAAATTCTTCATTGACAAAGTTCTGAGACAATGATCCTATACTTAGAAAATTTTCACTCCAACGCTCATACGGAGGGCCTCACAGCCCGTGAAAAGGTATACGGACCGTGAGAGGTTCATGCTGTCCAAGTCTTAGCCAAAACACAAGCCTCCAAACGGTCCATAAATGACACATGGACCGTGTGGGGTTCACGTGGTGTATGCCTTGGTCTTATACTCCAAGTTAAGGCCAACACTTGATACACAAGGCCAAGGGTCACTTCAAGGCCCCTCCACATGGCCCGTGGTGAGCCACACAACCCGTGGAGGTACCCATAAAGTGTCACCTTGGTAAAAAACTTTCCGAAATCAAATTTCAAGAACAATAAAGGTCGCATCAAGTCTGGGTCCTTACACGTTGTGTGCATCCTTAGCTAGGCAACCCACATTTCATGCCAAGGCAGCCTCCACGGGCTTTTAATTCCACAACTAGTGGTGCCCTCCACGGCTCGTGAAGGGGACCGCTGGCCCAAAACTCTTGTAATAGTTACTTCAAGCCTTGGTTCAGCCTTACGTAGCCCGAGTCCTTGCAAAAATTCTTTCGAAAGCAAAATTACGAGCCTTGATCCAATCTTCCGAGGTACGACGTATTACAATAACATATACTTTCTCTATTTGAATTTAGTTGTCAAATATTTTTAATTTGATTTATACTTTTACTTCTCATTTTTGACAAATCAAGGTAGCACAAATTTTTTTGGCCTAATATACCATCAATTTATTATCATTAAGTGAATGAATTTAAAAAATGTTTGAAATTCTATGAATTAATAAGAATAAAATATAAATTTAATATACCAATAAGTATTTTATCAATAAGTGTATCAAGTCAAAATTTGATAGGAGTAATTAAATAAGGGAGTACATTTTTCCTAGGAAATTAAAAGCACTCAAGAGTGGAGTTGTAGTGGTGAAAAAAGGGAGTGAAAATGTTATATTTTGAACTTTTGGGGCAAAGTGAAATATAAAAGCATATCGAAGATCTCACGGCGCTCTCCTAAAATTCAAATTAGGTCTGTGTATCTTTGCACTTCCAGTGGAGTTTCTCTTTCCAATCAATGTCTTTAATGTACAATGACCTCTTCTCTTCTCTGATTTCTGATATCAAATCCTACAACGGCAAAGACCCTCTTCTCCCTTGGCTTCGGTAAGCAGCCCTCAAACAAAACACTAAGTTCTCTTGAATCGATTTTTCTAACTTCCGGTTATTGTTACTTTTTTGGGTTTTGATAGAGGAATAAAGAAAATGAAGGAGTCACTTCCTCCGCAGCTGCTTAAGGAGAAGCTTCCAAGATTTCTTCAGAAATGTGCACAGACTTTTGAGACCGATCGCCGTTATGTTAATGATATGCGTTATCTTCGAGTCTGGTTACAACTGGTAACTTTATTTTGTTTGTTTTTGAACTGGATCATTCTTTCTATTGGTAACTTTATTTTATCTGGACTTTACAAATGAAATCTATGTGGCCCGTGTGTATTCTTTTCCTAAAATGTAATGAAATTATTTAATCTGGGCTGTCCTATTTGAATTTATTGAATAAAATATATTAGTTATGCCTTGCAAATATTAATAATTAAAAGATATGAACAATTTCCTTGATTTGCTTTACATTTGAGTCATTAACTATACTCTTAGTTGCATTTTTTTTTTGTTCATATAGATGGACTATGTGCATGACCCAAAATCGGTACTTAAAACCATGGAGTCGAATGGTATTGGGATGAAAAAGTCTCTGTTTTACCAAGCATATGCTCTTTATTATGAAAAGATCAAAAAGTTTGAGGCTGCGGAGAAGATGTACCATTTGGGCGTGCAGAAGTAAGTAACTAATAGCTAGTCGTGATTTTAAATTAATTGAGTTCTTAGTTTTAAGAATACCTTTAAACATTCTTTTTGCATTCAAATCTTTTTTTATGGAAATGCAGTGAAGAACTGTTGAAAAATGTTGTGTATTGATCATTTCTCATTCTGTTCAATCGACATTCCAAATTGTTATCACATATCAATGAAAAAGATTCTTCATTGATTTGCATTTGGTTAGGGGTATCTCCGAGTGTTTGACCTATAGGTTATGCGTTCGAACCATGGAAGAAGCCATTAGTACTTGCATTAGGATAGATTGTCTGCATCGCACTCCTTGAGTACTACACACACCAATCAAGTCTAGACAATGTTTAAACTTATTGGTCATCATGTCTCCTAAATTATCATGTGTCGACACTTTTTTCACATCGACAACTCTTTTAGCTACGATATCTTAGATAAAATAATGTCTAACTACCATATGTTTTGTCCGCTCCAAACCTTGAAGCCATATAGCATCTTTTACCACCTCATTAGTTTCATGTACTCAGTCTCTGTGGTGGGGAGAGCAACACCATATTACAAAGTTGCCCTCCAACCGATGGCATTACCAAAAAGGACAAGCTCGATGCACTAAAGCTCCCGCTATGTGCAGGGTCCAAGGAAGGGCCCGACTACTAGGGTCTATTGTACGCAATCTTACCTTGCATTTTTGCCATAAATTGTTTCCAAAAAGAGTAAAAACCAAAATGAGTTAAACAGTAACATGTCAAAACCAAAATGAGTTAAACAGTAACATGTCAGAGATCTTTCCTTATCCAAATCCTTTGCATAACCCGAATTCATATAATCTACTGCTTATTCACTTAGTTTGTCTTTGAAAAAAAAGTCAAATCCGTATCCGCAGTACCCTTCAAGTATCTTAAGATCCAGTTCATTGCCTGTCAATGTTCTTTACCATGACATACCATGTATCTACTAACAACATGTGAGATAATCAGGATAAATGCAAACCATAGCATACATAATGCTATCTACACTCAAATATGTAATCCTAGACACTCGAAGATTGTACAAACTCTTTTTCAAGTCTAATTTTGTCAACACTTTTGAAAAATCTTCCTCAACTGGCTTCCACAATCCTTGTAACACCAGGGATAATCTCACTCTAGTCTTCCATAGACTAAAATTAGACCCCGAATTGAAAATTTTAATTTCATACTTTGTTGAAAATGATGGAGACATCTTAACCCTTGATTATCTCTTGAAAATCCTAACCTGGCTTTGATACCAATTATTGTGGACAATTGGTATTAGTTGTTGTGCATAAACTCTAGCCTGACTTTGATATCAATTGTTGCCAAAATATCGTGGATTAACTAACACACAATCACAAACAAAGAAAATAGAGAAGAAAAATAATACAAGAATTTAAGGAGGTTCGGTTATGCCTATTCCCAGCAAAAATAGAGAGTTTTTCACTATCAAAGAAAAAGAAGAAGTTTTACAATGCTTTACAGTCCTTAGGATTACATTATGGATTCAACGCCATACTCTAGAATTCCCAACTACATCCTCTTTATCTTGGATTTTGCACCGTGCATTGATGGGTGCTGAGGCCCCATAGATCCCAAGTAGTCCTAAACCTATAAGGAAAAGGTTTTCCCAATTCTAATAGGACAATATATTCTTTTCTCAAATCTAGTATGACAAGGGTTTTGTACATCAATAGAGATTACGAGTTTCCCAAAATATACAAGTAAAAAATTCAAGATATAATTAATAAATAATTAACAAATATATTAACCCTTTTAGAAAACTTTGTTCATTTTGTCAAACTTAGGGTCATTTGGTCGGGAACAAGTTATTCCGAGATTAATTATTCCCCCACTTGTGGGATTTCACTGGGTATGTTGTTGTTGTTGTTGTTGTTGTATATGAAATAACTTATCCCATCATTATAATATAAATGGTGGGATAAACAATCGAAGAACTATCTAATACCTCTAACCAAATGCAAAATAAACTAATTCTATATTTTATTCCTACATATTGTCCCGAATTTTTTATTCCTTATGCCTCATACCAAACGACTCCTTTGTGAAGGTTAATTATCCTTTCAAAAGTGCATTGCAGAATTTAATCCTAGGGTGAAAACCAAATGATACCACTAGCCGAATTGATTATCCTATTTGTACACACTTTCTCCTTTATGAATATTTGATACTCTAGAATGTCTGGTAACAGTTTCTTTCCTAGGGCCAACTTTGGGGCGTGATCAAGCTGTATTAGTGCAGGTGCATGTGTTTGCACCTTTAGTTTTTGGTAACTTAAGTTGATTCACTTTACTTGCTTCAGAGGAAATTATCTGAACTTTCTTGTGCGAAACTACTAGATTGTGTATTTTTAAAATATATGTTCAAATTCAAAAGCAGCATAGAGTTATTTTAGAAGAGAAGTGCCATCAGGTCCCAATGTTTTTTCTTACTCCCTTTTCCTCCATGAGTTAGAGATATGTATGGCTTTCCTTTCTATTTGTATGGATTTCTTTTCTATTAATCCTTTTAATCGCAGGCCTGTTATCAGAGTCCTAACAAATTATCTAATCTTCTAATCCTGGTAAATTATGGAATCCTTTTTTTTTTTTCTCAATCATTTTCTGATTGCAACAACTTAACTAGGTGACAGTATCTTTCCCCTTGCTTAATTACATGAATAATCTGACCTGGTTTATGTTGGTTATGTCTTTTTTCCACTAAATGCATGAACGACAGTTCTGGAAACAAGTTATGTCAAATGTTGCTTAAGGAATTCTGTTTCATTCTTCAATGAACAGCCTTGCCGAGCCACTTGATGAGTTACATAAGTCATATGAGCAGTTCCTTCATCGCATGGAGCAGCGTAAGAGTAAGAGGATACAGGTTGGTTACAATGGCCATATTGTCTAACAAATGTATTCCTTTTGTTTGTATGAGCCATTAACTGATAATAGTAATTTGTTCTGCAGCGGCAGGAAGGAAAAAATAAAATATGTTCTCTTGGTGCTGAAAACATCACTTTGAAGAACAATGAGTTTAAGGAAAATAATGAGAATTTAAGTGGAAATGACAACAATCCTGTCATCATCAGGGATCAGTTACCCAGTGCACGACCCAAGCATTTAGATCAGAAAAATGAGGTTGCCATTTCACATGGATCCAAGAGAGAGTCACAAGTGAATGAAACTATTCATCGTGGTCCAGCTCTTCAGAAGGAACTCAGGAGTGACCTCAGTCTAAAAAGTTATGTTGGAGACACTATAGAAACTGATAGACGTCAAAAGTTTACTGGTGAAGACACAGTTGTAGTTAAATTTGTTGGTAATGTGATTGTTGGGAAGTCTGATGTCGAAGATGCACGACATCATGGTCTGGTGGAACCTACTATTAATACAAAGGAGGCAATACATGCAATTAATAGCATGTTTCGGGAGCCATTAGGGCCATCTCTTGTTGGGAAACATTCACATAGAAACCAGCCAAAAGTTGATCAGATATCAAACAATAGTTTTGAGGTATTTATCGACGAAAACACTGATATTGCTGTTGTGTCATCTCACCAAACCTTGACAAATGGTGCATCAGTGCCTAAAAGCACAAGACTTGAGACTCAACAGCCCATGCAGGAGCCATTTCAGATATATATTGATGATGACGACACCAATGATGTGATGGAGGGAGTTCATGAGCTGGATAAATTAGATATGGGTAACTTTAACAATTTGACTGGATGTACTATTGAAGATGGAATCGTTAAAGGTTTTGTGTTTCCTAGTCCTACTGATGTTACTTCAGAATATTCTAGAGATCAAAATGTTGAAAGGCCTCCTCAAGGAAGACTCCGTAGGGAGGACACAGTCGTATACAAATTTGTTGGTTCCACCATTTCAGAAGAATCAGCCGTTGAAAATGTTTGCCATCATGGCCTTGTAGAACCAACAATTAACTTGAAGGAGGCTATGGATGATATTAATAGCATGTTCGGAAGGCCAATTGAGTTTGCAAGGAAAGGCAAATCAAAGAAACAAGGATTAGCACCTAAGCTGGAGAGAGATAACAGTAGGTTCTTGATACTTCCAGATGATGAACCACACCATCAACCTAAGAGTTTCCTGCCAACTTCTTCGTCAAAAAGGGATAATGACTTGTTTGAGAAAACTGTGTGCACAAAGGAGGCTATGGATGAGATAAATAAAATGTTTGCGATGCCATTGGATTTCTAAGATGCTGGTAAACTCTTTTTTTTTCTTTCAAGCTGGTCATTTCTTCTTGTTTTATCTTTTAAAAATAAATAGAGTTTGAGTTTTTTGACTGGTTTTGTTTTCCATCACATCATGGCTAAATTTTGAGACGTGTGAGATGGATCTGATACATCTAATTTGGTCATATTTATGCTGAGGTAGTGGTAAGGTCTGCGTACATTCTACCCTCCCTAAACCTCATTTGTGGGATTCCACTGGGTATGTTTTTGTTGTTTTATGTTGAAGTTTGAGATTTCACAGTACAAACTTATGGAGAGAGAGAGAGAGAGAGAGAGAGAGAGGAAAATCAATTATGAAGCACCTTTAGTTTTTGGTAACTTAAGTTGTCACAGTACAAACTTATGGAGAGAGAGAGAGAGAGAGAGAGAGAGAGGAAAATCAATTATGAAATGACCAAAATGTTGCTTGAAATGTGAAGAATGTTGCACAATTGGCTTACAGAGAAGGAAAATTTATACTCAGTACTCTTGCGAAAGCATAAAACCAGTAAAAAGATGAAAACATAAAAATACATGGTGGAAATCAATTAATATTCTGGCTTAGGAGGGCAGTAAGCTGGTCGGAAAGCGAAGGGGCCTGCAGCATAAATTACAGCCTAATAAATCAATTAATATTCTGGCGTAGGAGGGCAGTCAGCTGGTCGGAAAGCGAAGGGGCCTGCAGCATAAATTACAGCCTCATAATTACTTCGCCTCAATGTTTTGTCTAAAAATCGGAGTCGAGCACCGGTGATTCCATAGTTGACATTAGTGAACACATTGCAGTTTTCGAGAGGAGAGTCGACCAGTTTTACACGGCATGAATGTAGAGGATGATCAAGATAAGAATACCCCATTTTGAAGCCATCTAGCTGTGCAAATAAGTAGCCATTTTCATCTGTTTTAAATGCCTTGTAGAAGCTCACTCTTTTCATGTGATTTTTGCAGATAACACTAACTTTAGCTTCTGCAATGGGTTTAGCTCCTGACAGTGACCATGATCCATAGTTATCACAGCTCTGACAGTAGACCATGCCTTCAACCACCACTTGGGCAGTCTTCTCTACAGACTTAATTGGCACATTGTCATACGCGATTGTAAGTGGAATGGCTAATGCAAGGAGCAAAAAAATGATCAGGACAAGTTGGCTGCTTGCCATCGATATTGTGGAGCTTATGTTGGTTTCAGAATGTGATTTTGCGTTCATTTGAGGTAGGTTCCTATATATATTAGTTTTTGGCATGGATTTGTTGTCAAGAACGTGAATGCTACTAAGCCACATTTTGTCGAATCAGTATTGATCCTCAATTGTTTCCAGACGTGGTGACCATCTACACAAGTTTATACTCGGTATAATAGTTTATTGGCCGTCTTATGTCTTATTTCCCCCTAGATTCTTCTACGTGCTAACCACTTCAAAATTTAATGAAAAGTATTGTGTCTCATCCCTCCGTGAAGTTAAATCAAATGAGTGTACTTATACTATCACAAATTGAATATTTATTTTAAAATACATGATTAGTATCAGAAAAGTTAAATAAAAATAATGCTTAATATTCAATTGGTCAACATATGTTTTGACCTTTTTCCAAAATAAAAATAGAACTAAATTTCTGAAGTAAGAAAATTAAAGATGATTTCATGTTACTTTCGTTGTTATTCCCTCAATCTCAAGAAGTGAAATATGGGATTTTGTTGGAATTGGTTTGACGTGATGTGTCAATTATTGTTTTCAAATTGTCGGAATTGGCGTAAATGAAGGGAGTTCAACATGAGGTAGGGATCTTTTGGTTCGCCAATAAATGATGCAAGATTATGAATTTAATAATGCAAGTATTGTATTACCGGGGCAGAGCTACTCTTTTGCCGAGGGGTGTCGGTTGACACTCCTTCGTCGAAAATTATATTGGTAGATAAATTAAATTTTAATTTTATACTCTTCATTCAAAAATTATGTTAGTAGGTAAGTCAAATTTTAATTTTATGATTAAATTTGACATGCTCGTGGTTTTCAGTGCAGCAAAGCCAATTTTCAGTCCAGCAAAGTCAGTTTAGTACTTAATTAAATTATATTTTTTTATTCTGACTATATAAAATACATTAAACTAAAAAAAAGTGTTTTAAAAATATTTTTACAAAATTTGTCTTGAGTCAATTCGAATTGTATATCAATACAATTTTAAATGGGTTAGGTTGAGCTAATAACATGCCCAAACTTCGACGAGTTGGATGAATTACGCGAGTTGGTTTAATTTTGCCACGTCTAGAGCGTACAACAGCAATAGAATTGATCTCAAGACTCGAAGAAAAGCAAATTAAGGCGATTAAAAGTTACTTGCACACTAAATTTCTTCTTTTTTGTACACAAACAAAAACTTCTCCTTAGCCCCAAGAGTGGAGATGCTCTGGTGATCCACCCATCTTTGTATATACAGCCTCTATATTGATTACCATCTAAAGGCCAATTTGAATTAACAAGCCTCTGTTGATATAATCTCAAGCTCAGCCCACCATAGAGGAGAGAGTCTTGGGGTTGCCCCATCTGGTCCTATGCCTGTTATATCTCTCAATCTGGACGAAACCTCTCTCATTGTCGGTCGTCCCCTTGGCTCAGGATGTACACACATTTTAATCACATCCGCTATTCTCTCTAGCTGCTCCTCTTGGAAAGAATTTAAAGTTGGATCAATCATTTCTCTCAGGGATTCTCCTCCCCTAAGATAGTCTGATGCCCAGTCATCAAGAGAGCTACTGTTTGATGAGTAAGGGAGCCTACCAGTCATCATCTC
The DNA here is from genome assembly GCA_000787875.1 of Solanum virginianum. Classification (NCBI taxonomy): domain Eukaryota; kingdom Viridiplantae; phylum Streptophyta; class Magnoliopsida; order Solanales; family Solanaceae; genus Solanum; species Solanum virginianum. Next base: position 14,443 of record DF357465.1, on the reverse strand, counting down.
AAACAGAATGACACCAAAACTGTAAACATTACTTTCTGGACTTGACTCCATTTCAGCTGGATCTGTCTCGTTCCAGAAACCAAAATCCGATATCGAGCCAATGTTCGGCTAGCAGGGTCTTCGGTGCTGAGGTACCCGGCAGAGGAGGTCAAGTTTTTATGAGGTAACGATGGTGACAAATTGTGCATGTGCTCAAGGCAGTATGCCATGCCCATTGTTATCCTCATTCGCATCCCCCAGTCCAAGTGTTCAGCTTCCCTTACTGCAAAATACTAGAATTAGAGATCTTTCTGTCATAATGAAGCAAATAAGGAAAGAAGAACCATTGTCACTGGAGAGGCAGAAAAACACGTTCCAAGATCATAGAAGCTGTAATTACACAATCCAAATAAAGTAATGCATTTCTAATTCACTGGAAACCTTTATCAGTTTGTTCCTTCACTCCACCCTTGCCTTTTTAAATCGGAGTCATTACAACTGTAATGTGTGTATGTGTATATATTATGCAAGGTAAGGCTCCTCGGACCCTGTGCATAGCTTTAGTGCACCGCGCTTGCCTTTATATATACACACACACACACACACACACATATATGTAAGCACTATATATTTCAGTTACATCTAATAGTGCTTATTCATCACATTGGCACAAGAAACATCTGGCATAAACATTAGACAATTCAGTCACATTGAAGGATAGTTGTTTATCACATGGAAAGCTAAACATAAATTGTTGAAAGAGCATGTAAATACTAAAGATGTCTTGTACAGGTGTGAACATTTTGTCCAGAATCAATGATTCTTCGAGTAAATAAGCGAGAGAATTTGAAGTACAATGGTCAAACATCTTATGAGGATAATTTGAAAATGGTTACTTCTCAAATTACAGACAAATTATCGACACAAGACTAAGGACACATCCGCAGATGCCATACTCTAGGTAGAGCAAGAACCTAGTTACACCTGGTGTTTACACCACCCAATGAATACATAAGATGTGTTTTTGCACCCACTATTATCATTGAACCAATGTTAATTAATACACATCCTCACATCAACTTATCACTTAACAATAGCATATAAATACGGTTTGGGTAAACACCGAATGCGGGTATCGTTTTACCTACTATATAAAGGTATTGCCTAGACAGTTCGATCAAGCAGATGTAGATGAGTCGGCTAACAGTATTGAGTAAATCATAACGGATACACTTTTCATCAGAAACTTACTGTGCAGATGTTCAAAGAGGGTCCCATTAGGAGCATACTCAAAAACCATCATTCTGGTAAATGGATCCTCTTCTTCACAATAACCAAGGAGGCTGACAAAGTTCTTGTGGTTGACCTTTGACAATGTATCGATCTGGTAAAAGCAGGAAAAAACATTTAGAAACTCACAGATTGAAAAAACAAGATGTAAAATTCCAACTGGAAGACCTAAAAACACCTTTTTCCTGAAATGGGCTTCCATATCTTTTGACCAATCCTTAATAGATACCACTGTACGAGATATAACAGCTATCTCAACTCCACTGGATAATGTGCCCTTATATAGTGTGCAAACTGATGAGGAACCGATCACATTGCTGAAATCTTCACAGGCTGCCTCTAGTTCTGATCTCTTCAGCTTTGGCACGCCTGTTCACACGGTTAGAATAATAGAACTTAGCTGTCTATCTAAGACTATTTGCTCATATTGATGAACAAACATTTCAAGATATCAAAAAGAGAAAAGGGGAAAACGAAAAGATTATTAACAATTAAAAAGAAGCTTAAAAGAAGCTCATATTATGGGCGAAAAGGTCCATTTAAGCTTCTGCCATTTGGGTAATACTTTTAAGTCCAAATTTAGTTTTACAGATACATATGTCCATATAAGCTTCTATTTTATGGATCTGAATTTTAGACAACTATTTTGGTTCTACAAATAGAAATACTATTCATTCATCGAAAGATAGAAAATTACCAGTTACAAATGCTCTCTGCAACTGTCCACTCAATCCAGTGGCCCAAGGCTTTACAACAGCCATTTTGTTGCTTCGAAAGAAGATTGTGCCAGTTATCAATATTAATAATAGAATGGAACCTCCTATAGCTGCAGACAATACTAAAGCTCGATGGTGACTACGTCTGGCATCTTTAACTCCACTGTTGTTCTCTGCAGGAGTGAGAAGTGGAGATGGAGAAGGAGAGGATCTCGATGAATGAGCCAGATGAGGTTCTCCAGTAATTGCCGGTGTAGGAGATGGGGAAAGGGAAGGACTCGGTGATGGAGATGGGGATGATGAAGGTGCACTGTTCTCAACACCAACTTCAGGAGAGTCTAGAAGTCGGAAGATTGGCCGAAATTTTTTCCAGAAGTTACTTGGGAGAGAAACAGATGATACTTCTAGTAATTTTCTTCCAGCTACATTTCCAAGTGCTTCTGTAGTCCTACAAATAATTTAAATTTCATGATAACTATGTGAGTTGCAACCAAATAAGTATATACCCATAAAAGAAGTTAGTGCAATGCTTGATTGAAAACAAGGCGAATTATCACAATATGAAAAGAAAAGATTAGTAGTTTGTCTTTCCAGAAGTATCACAAAATGAATTGAAAACATTTTTTGTGCAAACATGAATCAAAATGTGCTTAACAATCACCTATCAGGCCATTAAAGGGAAACTAGAGGTGTTCGATGTGAAGGCCAACCATAAGAAAACTAAAAGACAACTAGAAACTAAGTTGCTCGAACTCAGTTGCTGGTGTCCGATACGGGTATGGATCTAGAGGTCGGATCCTCTGTGATCAAAATTTTAAGATTCGGGGATAAGGAACCATGTTAAATACGGGTGTGGGGATTCGGCTAAAAATAATTCAAATATCTAAAAATATAGTTATAAAACGTAAATTATGAGATATTATACGGAAAACTTGAGGAGAAAAATATTGATCAAGAGGAGAATCAAGGAAGAAGATAAAAGGAAAGACGGTGATAATAGAAATTTATATATACAAGATATTCCATTCTTCAATTGAACCTTAGCATTAGTTTTGGTTACATAAATCATTAAATCTGATTAAAATTTCTCCCTTGAATTTGGTTAAAATACACAAAACGGTTGACAGATCGGGTACGGATCCCACACCCACATCGTGTCGACGCCGGTGCGGCACCGAAAATGAAGAGTCCAACAACTTAGACTAGAAACCAGGCATCAATGGGACTTCTAAACTACTTCGGAAGCATCACGGGGTCATAAGAACAATCGATGAATTGCTACAGATGCATACTTATTCCAGGAATATGTATTCCAATAATTGAATCTAATCATTCAAGTCATTTTACTCTTACTGTGTTGGATATTTGATGTTACCAGTACACATGACTACTCTTAAAATATACATTTCTTTTGATTGAAAGATGTTTACCTTAAAATTAATCTTCCATTGGGAAGTGACAAAGGTTGGAATCTTGGAGCATGGTTGTTATTTTCATGGACATCTGGGACCATTTCAAGTCTATCAGTTCCAGGAGATATGTGGCTAAACAGCTCATTGTTGTCTAATAAACTGCATTAGTGCAACTTTGTAAGTAAGGGAACAAGGAGATAAAGTTAATAAATGACTACATCTCTGTTTGAACTCACAGAATTTCCAGAGAGGGATTATTGCAAAGGTTGGAAGGCAGCGGTTGGCTAAAGTTATTATATCCCAGGTCCAGAATCTCCAATTTTTTTAGCTTTGCAATCTCATCAGGTATGAACCCAGTAAAGGAATTGTTACGTAAAATTCTGTAAAGAAGTCTCCAGTGAGTTGCCAATTATCTTAAAGAAAAAGACTTAAATTTAGAGTTTGTAACAACAGCGACTAGGAAAATGAAGACATCCAGTTTAAATATGCACATACATAAACTTCAAGTGAACCAAGCGTGCGAGTTCAGGAGCTAGGGTACCACATAGATGGAGATCTTTCAAGCCCCTGTGAGCAGATAAAAAAAACACCTCTAAGTCAAACCCATAAGAACATCAGCATCATGGATATTTTTACAATAGCCAATTCCACTTACATGCTATGCTACTTACTATCTTGAAAATATATTCATGATAATAAATGGAGACATTGCGAATGAAATTCATTGCATTTACGAGAAATGGATAAAGTAGAATAGTGTTTCTAGAGTTAGCTAGAGAAGAATATATTCTAGCTATGATATAATTACCCTTTTCACAAAATTCGAGAGCTACTTAATTCTTGGAACTATAGAATTATGTATCAGGCCAAGAAACAAAGCAATCTATGTTATAAGTGTAGCTCTAATTATCTAGTTTAAATTTAATTGAGAAACATCAATAAACTGGAGAAAGTTGGCATCAAAGGTAGTATGTCATCTTATTTGATTTCCGATCAAGCTTAAATTTTTATATCTTTGTACCTTGAATCTAGTAACCTAAGCTGCTAAAAAAGCCCTCCATGTGTGTCCTTTCTAGAGGAGCACCAGGTTTTCTAAGTCTCTCCCTTGCATTAGACTGTGGTTCATCATTCTGAATTTAGAGATTAACTTATTTTCGATGCCAAGTTTAATTATGTTGGAGCAAAAGAGTGAGCATACCAAAAGCTTGTCTTTTGATCATACAGCTTGTGGAGGAAAAGTTTCAGAATTCAAATAGAGACCAAATTTAGATTAATCTATATGAACCAAGTAGATCAAAATTGAAAAATGAAACAACACTTACAAAGACACAACATTCCCATTTAAGCAGCCAACTCCTAACCAAGTACAGGGATTTTCCATTCCATCACCATCTTTCCAATTCGACAAAGCCCCGAATGGATCACTCTCTACTCTCTCCCTGAATCTCAATAGTGCCAAACCTGCAAGAAAAGGAATAAAGATTAAAACAAAACTTTTGAGTCCTAAATGGCAGATAATAATAAGACTAATACCTTCATCATTGATAGACCAACAGAAACTCAATTCCTGATGCACCAAACAGAAAAACAGCGCAATAACCAACAAGCTAAATTTGCAGTGCCAATTCATTTCATACAAAACATAAACAATTCCGAAAGCTGAAAACAATTGAATAAAAACCCACAAATTGAATAAAATGTTGGAAGAGAGAGAAAAAGGAGTTTGTTTGACAAACGCGTCCAAGCAAGCAAAAACTGGAAGCTGTTTTTTTGACTTCCAAATGGGATTGTCACTGTGCAAAACGTGAATTTTTCTTTTTGAGTTTTGAGGTAATAGATAGAATTTTCAAGACAAGTTGCCTACTACTTCGACTCAAATCTTTCACAGAAAAAGTGACGTACAAAAATGGTTGAGACTTTAAGAGAGATTGAAAGATTCATAAAGTGTGACCGAGTAAAAGCTAAAGACAGGTCATCATCTCTCCTTGTTATCTTCATTGAGGAGCTTACTTGGAAAATTCAGGTGGGCCCCATACTTCTTGACTCTCTCTCCTTTTTCTTTTTCGGATGCTCGTCAATTTTTATTTTTTTGAAAACTTAAAGGTTCATTCCCTTTATTTTTTTCTTTTTGGCTTAAAGTCATTTGTTGGATAACAAATTTATGTTTTTATCTCTGTTGTTTGTTTATAATTTTTATATTATTTTATTTTTACTTTTTTTCTTTCATTTTTTAACTTTTGCTCTTTTTTTTCCTTGCTTTTTCTTTCTTATATTTTTTCCTTCTTCCTGTTTTTCCTTTTCTTCATTTTTTTTCTTTTCCTGCTCTTTCTTTTTTTTTTCTTTCTTAATTATTTTCTTCTTATTTTATTTTTTTATAAATTATTTATGATAAAGAAAAAATACAGTCATTATTTATTATAACTATAATTTTAAAAAAGCCTCAAATATTTTATGTATTTTATTAAAATTATATATTTTAAAAATTAAAAATAACTTAGACATATAAATTAACTTATATAATCAATTTATATTGAATTAATCTAATTTAGAAACAAAACTTTAGAATAATAATTAACTGTAATAGTTTAAAGAGTATTTAAGATATTTTGATAAAAGAAAGTGTTTAAGAGCACTTTGACCAAACATATTAACAATTTTTTTTGAAGATGAATTAAAATAAATTAATTTTAATTTAGAAATAAAAATATAGAGTAATAATCAACATTTTATAATGTGCAATAATTTAAGGGTATTTCAGACATTTTGATTAAAAAGTGTTTAACAACACTTTGATACCAAACACATTAACAACTTTTTTTCAGCTTAAGTATTTTTATTCAAACACGTAATTACTTATTTTTAAAATAAATTCTAGCACTTTAAAAAGTGTTTTAAAATGTTTTTTAACGTTATTTTTTTTTTAGCTAATCCAAACGGACTCTTCATCTACTAAGTGCTAATGGTGACATAAAATATTTTTTTAAAATTTGGTTGTTGGGTGCCGATTTAACATGTTAGGAGAATCAGAGTAATAGGAAATAAGGATATGGACAACTTAATTAAGTCGTCATATTTTTAATTAAGAAGGAAGGGATTTGAATTATTTTACACATTCGAATATCAAAAAGAAAAAATAGAATACATGTTAATTATTTTTTATCTGAAAAATTATTTAAGAAAAAAAGGTGGAAATGATGAATCACAAACTTTGCTAGATCTTGATTGGCAGTTGATGAAATGTGTAAGGCAAGCAATATTCACTTTCATTAGTGAAGTTGTTGAGACAAACAATCGAGGAAGGTCTGCGATCTAATTAAATAAGTAG
>DF357466.1:135414-156973 GCA_000787875.1 Solanum virginianum | reverse complement strand
GACATAGAAATTCCTACTTGGAAGTGGAAAGAGATCAACATGGATTTTGTAGTTGGGTTGCCTAAGATTAGGAAACACTTTGACTCTATTTGGCTTGTTGTGAATAGAATGACAAAGTTGGCTCACTTTCTACCGGTCAAGACCACTTATAGTTCCAAATATTATGCTAAGTTATAGATCTATGAGTTGGTTAGATTACATGGGATGCCCTTGTCTATCATTTCAAATCGTGGTGCTCAATTCACTTCTCACTTTTGGAGGTCATTCCAAAGGGTTCTTGGTACCAAGTTTACGCTTAGCATGACTTTTCATCCTCAAGCAGATGGTCAAGCCAAGAAGACTATCCAAACTCTTGAGGATATGCTTAGATCTTGTGTGCTGGAGTTTAAGGGTAGTTGGGATGACCACCTTCAACTCATTGAGTTTTCTTACAACAATAGCTACCACTCAAGCATTGGTATGGCTCCCTTTGAAACTTTGTATGGTAGGCATTATAGATCCCTGGTTGGGTGGTTTAAAGTGGGGGAGATAGCTTTGCTAGGTCCGAATTTGGTCATAGAAGCGTTGGAGAAGGTGGTGTTGATAAAGGAGATATTGAAAACAGCCCACAGTAGACAAAAGTCCTACGTCGATATGAGGAGAAGAGATCTTGAGTTTAAAGTTGGTGGTTGGGTTTACTTGAAAGTCTCACCCAAGAAGGGTGTGCTCCAGTTTGACAAGAAAGTGAAATTAAGCCCAAGGTCTATGGGTCCTTATATGGTTTTAGGAGAGTGGGTAAGGTTGCATATGAGTTAGAGTCTCCTATGGAGATGAATATAGTTCATCCAGTTTTCCATGTGTCCATGTTGAGAAAGTGTCTAGGTGACCCAAGTGCTATAGTGCCCTTGGATGTTATGGGTGTTGTAGAAGATAATTTGACCTATGAGAAGGTCTCAGTGGTGATTTTGGGATAGACAAGTGAAGAGGTTGAGAAATAAAGATATAGCTTCTGTTAAGGTCCTTTGGAGGAATCAAAAGTTGAAAGTGCCACATGGGAAGTTGAGGCGGACATGAAAAAGTGATACCCATATCTCTTCCACTCTACTCAAGCCAAAGATAATAATATAAGTCCCTTATATGATTTCAAGTCTTACGTTTCAGCCTTTATGTTATTTTGCATGCATTCATGTTCATAGTAGCAAGTTTATGGTGTTTTTTGACATTCATGTTAAGATTTTTGAAAAATGATATTTCAATGCATTTGTTGCATTCATGTTGGGCTGAAATCTTCATGATTACTCCCCTTATGCATGTTTCTTTGACATTCGGGAGTGAATATTTCAGGGAGATATTAAAATGCCCCAAAATGTCCGTAGAAATGCCCATAATCGTAATTTCTATATATCTCAAAATTCATGTGTGACATCAAAAATCTAACTACATATTCTCGATCAGGAGGTAGAATTGAGTGGGAAATGGGTATAACTTGGACTTTAGAAGACCCGTAGTGAAAAATAATTATTGCTAATTTTTTATTTCCAAAGAGCATTCGCGCCCCTAGCGCGACACTGCCTGGGCCCAGAGCAGTGTAAATTCTCTTTGGCGTTTGGTCCGCATCGCGAACTGGATGTGGACCAATATAAAATTTTGCTTACTTTTTTATTGCATCAAGGGCATTGGGGTCATAGCCCTATGCCCACTTAAGTGAGAAATCACCCGTACTTAGCTATTTTCAACTCTATATCTTACAAAACCCTCTCTCAAACCCCTTTAAGATTCTATCAATTTTCTCATTCAAATCTAATGATCTCAAGCTCAACTTTAGATTTCAAGGATTCATTTCAATCTCTAAGACTACTGCAAGTTCACCTCAAAGAAATTAAGGTTTAAGGTATGTGGGTTTCATCCGTTGGGTCCCTTTCATCCATGGAGCCCAACCTCCCCTTTCATGAAAATTGCATGTTTTCAAGTTGTATTACCTATGGCTATCTTTTATTATGAATTATAAGAATAAATTATGTTGGGGTTTTATGAAATATTGATTGATTATGCATGACTATCTATTTCAAGCTTATACACTCCCAAAAGCCTGCTCCTTGGGGTTTTATGAAATATTGATTGATTATGCATGACTATCTATTTCAAGCTTATACAATGAATTGATCTTGTCTATTGAGACTATGCATGTTTTTAGATATGAAACTATGAAATATTATGAGGTTTTGTGATGGATTTCAAGGTACTCTACATAAAGGTTTTAATACATGTTGGTGGGTTATTTTGCATTAAGTTTACTCATCTTATTTCACTCTTGAATTGCATGATTTCGAACAAGTATCATGAACCCACCAAGTGTTTGATAAAATGTCAAGTCAACAATTCTGAGGTTATTGATGATCCACATGATTTACAAGTCAAGTGGCTATATAATGATTAAGGGCTTCCAAGGATGTATTGAATTCATGAAAAGTATCTATGATTTTACAAGTATCAAGTTAAGCCCTATTTCAAGATTTTTACCTCTTTTGAGCTATTCATGTTAAAGCAAGGGTCCATGTATGATTATGATCTACTCTAATGTTCAAGTTAGGCTCACTACTCGCGATCAAGCATGTTTCAAGAGCTACTCATGTCATGTTTCCATGTTTCTAACAAGTTATACATGTTATAGTTATTTCAAGTAATCCATGGGTTTGGCTTAGCACCGATTGAGGCTTAAAATGGGGGCACAACTCAAAGGGTCCTTACATAAAATCTTTAGTCTCTAAACTAGTGCAACCATAGGATTATGATTATTACCCTTGCTATACTAATGGATCCACCTAGTTCATGTTATCATGTTTGGTTTGCCTTGACAAGTGTACCACACTTCGCCGGGGGGTGTCATGCTCTGTCACCTGAACCGAGGGGATGTCAGGCCTGAGAGTCCAAGTTGTAGTTGCTTGGTCTATGTCCATTAAGGTCACTTCCCACATATGTATGCTTATATATTATGCAAGATAAATGATTTACAAGAATGTTTTATTATGCACATTGATCATGCATGCCATATTGAGATTATGTATCCATTGTTATGATTATGTATTTTGTCTATATTGGCTTATGTTTCATTGCATTGCATCCCGCATCCTTAGTACATTCAAACTTACTAATGCATACTCTATGCCTATATGATATTACCAAGTAGGGACTGGAGCTCCTTTTGATCATCCTCCACGTGGCTAGTTCGATACTTTGGAGATAAGCTTTGGTAAGTCCTCAAGTCCAAGGACACTATCTACATTACTCTTGCTATTTTGAGACTTCATTATGTCAAACACTTATTATTATGAGGGTGAGCTCGCAAAGTGTCTTGGTCACCGCTCCTTTCTATGTTGGAGGTATTATTGGATATTATGGTGTACTTATGCTATGACCTTGACTCTTCTATGCTTTTAGCAATATCAAGATTTCCCTTAGTCTCGCTTCCTATTTTTCTATACCTCTTATTGTTGTTTACTTTTCTTCTGTGACCAAGGATGTGTAATTGATATGCTAAGAGGCTTGTTTGGGGTCCCTCATCGGGTTGCCAATCATCGTGTCACATCTAGGCCCTAGGCTTGGATCGTGACAATACTAGTGCTTTGAACATGGTTAAAAACTCAGTCCATCACTAAAGTACAAAGCATATTGATATGCGACATTATTTTCTCAAGGACCAGGTCGAGAAGGGAAACAAATGCATGAAACTTTATAGTACTGAGGATCAAATTGCAGATATTTTCACTAAATCTCTTTGCAAGGACCAGTTTGAACACAATAGGCTGAGATTGGGGCTAATCAAGTACAAGCACTCAGTGTCTCAATGACAGTGATTTTCTCTTTAAATTTTGGCTGGAATTCTTAGACAGGTATCTGAGTAATCATTCACTATAAGTTAAATTCCAACGTGTTTATTGCAGTTTTGTAGAAATTTGCATTTCCATAGGAGTTGAAGAACTAAACTTGAAGAGTTTCATTCAAGTATCTACTCATCAGTGACCTAATTCCCTACCAGGTTACTATTTTTCTCATAGCCTTATAGCATTAATGTGATAGCTCAGGACCTGTCATGGTGATTCATCTTTTCTAAACCGATGTCATATCATCTCCATACTTAAAGTTTCTTGACTAATCAGGTACCGAACACCTCTTTTCCGTCATTATTAAATAGCATTCATCCTCTATTTTGTTCTCATATTTCCTAATAATCTAAAAATATTCTTCTTTCCTTTTTATCAAATCCTTCTTGTTTTCGTCAGTTTAGCACTTTACCATGTTTGCAAGTTTTGCTCTCTCTAATTCACAAATGCCAACTGGTAATTAGTCACCCCTTCCCAAACATTCGTACACCTCCATTCGTTCCTATTCATACTTCTAGTAAACTTGAGGAATTACACCCCTTGACCCAGAACATTACACCTTCTTCTCTGTCTCTTCCATCTCTCCCAAAAGCCTGCTCCTTTAGGCCCAGATATGAGTAAGGATTGTCGTCCTGACTCACCAATAAGAGCACCAGGTTTCTCCTTTGAAGGTCTTCTTCCTAGTGCTGAGGGCACTAATTCTACTGAGGAACCAGCAAAATCCTCTCAGCCAGGTCCTACTTCCTCTTCCATATCCGAGAAGCACATCAATCAAGACGTGACTGTAGATAAGAACACATAATAAAATATTCTTGTGGAGGGACCAGAATGGGTTGCGAAGCAACTGTTAGATCTCAAGGAGCATGAACTATTTCTAAGGGGTAAACTTGCATCCCCTAATCGTAAACTTACTCTAGGTGTTCACAGATTTTACAAAACTCCTGAAAATGAAATCAGGCCGATGAATGTTATTGAAAATATGGATGAGGATGGAAGATGATGATGATAATTGTCCCTTGACTTGGAAAATCAAGAAACCTGCTTCCTCTCCTGCTTCTACTTCTACTCCTATGAGGGACTAGGTTAGCATAGGCAAAGGGAAAGAAAAGGTGACTGAGGAAATTTTTGCCATAAACAGGGCCTATTCTACGAGAGGAACTCACATGAAATTACTTAGTGATGCTATGGAAGCCAGTAAATCAAAAGTTACAAAGCAAAGAAAGTTGAGAAGCAGTACGGTGCTGGATGATGAAGACGTACTTAAAGATCAGGTTGTTGATGTGGATCATTAGAGGGGTCATAGTGACACTGTGTCTGATAAGTACATGGTTAGTCTCTGGCTACACACCAACATAACCAAATCTTCTTCTCAGGGACCTGACAGCTCTAAGGACACTAAGGCTTAGAAGAAGGATGTGGGAAAGTCCAAAAGAGGTGACCCAGCTCCCACTCAGGGACTAGGTTCACATGTAAAAAGGCAGAGGGTAGAGAAGCTAGTGACTAGAGATGAGAGGATCAAGTTGCTAAGAAAACAAAAGGTATTAAGTGGGCGTGTGTTCGAGCCCGATGCCAAAGAGAGCCAGTAATGAGAGAACTGGTGGATGTTATGGACCTCCAAGGTTGAACCCACTTGTTTGAGTGGCCTTTTCTATACCTTCATAAGTGGGAGGCCCATGAATTTTGTCTTAATGTAGAAATTTAGGAAGATGGAGGGTTTGTCACTTCTATGGGAGACATTTCTTTTTTAGTTGATGAAGAGGTCCTAGGGACCACATTGAAGGTTGATAGGAAAGGGGTCAATACCGTGATTGGCAGGTCCCCTACTAAGAATTTCATACAAGTGGCCTACAAGGTACAAAATCTGAACACCTCTGCTGTTGTAAAGAAGCTTCTGAAGGGCCAGTACCAATTATACTTCGAGTTTGTCAACAAGGTCCTCTTACAGAGGACTGAGAAGAGAACAATTGCCACTATGGTAGATCTCTATCTCATGGAAGCTATAAGTATATTAGAGGACATCAAATTATTAGTCTTCATGATGGAACACATGACCAAGGTGCTGACTATGAGGGAAGGAAGGCATAGGCTAGCTTATTAGTACCTGCTAAACAATGTGTTCAAATATTTTGGTGTGAAGATGGGAAGGGGAGTACCTGGTACTATCAAGTAGGCTTTTTCTCAAATAACTCTAGTAGAGTGTGAGTACAGCCAGGTCTAGGCAGGGATAAAAAAGTCTCTAATTTTAGAATTATTGGATCAAAAGGAGGCCTTAAAGAGGCAAGTGGAGGAGCGGACCATTGCCTTAGCAGGAAAGGATGTTGATTTGGCTGTGTTGAAGGCTAAGCTAGGCTAAGGCATTATTGAGTGACCAGGTTCTGAAGAATTTGTCAATTTGAAGGAAAAAAAATGATAAGCAGGCCCTAAAGATTAAATCTCTTGCTCAACAGCTTCTTCAGGTGCACCAGGACTCCAATGCGCGCATGCCCTTGCTTCTATAGTCCATTTCTCCTAGGCCCTCTGGTTCCTAGGTTGACTAGCTTATGTCTATCTATACCATGTTATTTTCCTCCTTTTCAACCCTTGTACTCTGGTCCTGTGTCTATCTCACTATGTTTTTTGCTATGTTAAAGATGCTCACTTGAAATGAAATGACAACTTGTTTTGACTCTATTAACTTGTTCTTGTTCTTTAATTTCTATGTTTTTGCTCAGATATGCTATCTCATATACTTGGTATTTCTTCATTGTAGCTATTATCTCAGTTTACTATTTAGTTTTTTAATGATGCGTTTACTATTTAGTTTTTTAATGATGCCAAAAGGGGAAAGATAGCATAAAGGGGTAGATAGGGGGGGGGCAACGGGTGCATATACTCATGGGGAACAGGTCTTGGTTTATATGTTTACATTCAGGACATTCAGGGGGAACTTATGTAAAGGGAATCAAAGTTAAGTGAATATTTTGATGATTCAGGGGGAATAGGCCTGGGTTCATATGTCATCATCAAAAAGGGGTACTATGTTAAGTGAATGTTTTGATGATTAACAAACTGACTCGAGGACCAGGTAGCCTATCAAATAAATGTGAAGTGCTTGCATATCAGATATGGCTATTAAAGCTGATGTAGTGGTGAAATGTCACCCTCATTTGTACTGAAGGATCGGTGGTTCATGTGATGCATATTATGTAGTATAAAAGGAGCTTGTCTAAGGAACAAAAAACAACTTTCGAAAAAATCAAAAAAACTAAATAGTCTTATTGATCCAAAAACTTTCTCTTAGCTCCTAGTGTGAAGATACAACTGATGCATTCATGGGACCTGATAGAAGACTTCTATAGTTTCCTTCTACGTTAGTAGCTGTGTTGTGCTACAAAATGTAAGATTACTCCTAATCTATATAGGAATGTAGTAATCATTTTTATTACAATCCTAAGAGTAGTTAAACCTGATTGGCTGGGTGTAGCCTTAAGGTGTGGTGGTGTTGCAGTCTAACTTCATCTTGGAGGCGAGAGTGTAGACTAGTTCCTGTTGTGGCTGCTCATACCTTCCAACTGAGGTTGCAAGTAGGAATGGTGAGGACATGAGGAAAATAAACCGTCTGTGTTGTATTTGTTTACTTTGCTCATTCATAAGTGGATTTTGGTTTTGGAAAGTTCTGTTGGACAAGTCGTGGTTGTTCCTCCCTTGAGCAAGGAGTTTTTCCATGTTAAAACTCTATGTTTTGTTCCTTGCTATTCGTCTTCTTTTAGTTTCTATTCATACCATTTCGAGGGACCTGATCCCTTATTATGGTAAATGCGTATTTACTCAACAAGACCTAATAACAACTAATAAACGAACAATTTTGACTAATAAAAGTAGCTCCCTTGTGGTTCAGGCGAACCTTGTGATTCAGGTGATCTTCAGGTTGGGAAAACTGAGACAACTTATGCATTGAGACAAGAGCAATGTTTTTCAAACATTGTGAAAGTTGGGTTCTACTCTTTGTTAACTGATTCTTATCAATCAGAGAGGGAAAAAGGGCAAACACCTTAACCTTTTCTCATTGGTCGAGGTGTACAAGGACACTATTGTAGAGGAATATAGTAGAAGAAATGCATAATCAACAGATTTTCTGTAAGCCCAAGATCGTTAATAAAATCATACGATTCAACTGAAGAAGAGAAAATTAGAAAGAAGAAGAACTATTTTAAAAGAAGAACTTGGTTATGGAAGAAGATGACAAAATTGCTTTCATTTGTTTGATTGATTACAAATGCCTAATGTAATCCCTATTTATAGTGGTGTAGGGATAATTCTAGATACTAAGAATCTTGATTTTTTTTAACCTCTTTTATAAATATCTTCCTCAAATATCTACTATCTAGATTTTTTTAAGTACAAATATCAAAGATATTACTCTATAAAATTCTAGAGAGTTCTACTAAATATCTAAGATCTTTTGTTTTACCAAAAAATCATTTTTTCACACTTCCCCATAAGGTGATTTTTGGAAAACTACCATGTACTTGTTATGGAAGAACTCAAATGAATCTTTGAGCCATGTCTTAGTGAAATTCTCAGGAATTTCTTTCGAACTCTTGTTGCTTCTTTAAATGATGAAGATTCTGCATTGTCAATCAATCCATATGAATTATGTCCTTGTTGAGTTCTCAGACTCTCCCTTTATCTCAGCTCATTTATAATAGTACTATCTGGATAAATGTCAGTGATGAGCAAGTTTGGAGCTCATGGGTCCAGGAATCTAGAACTTGATCCTTCTAACACAACTCAATGACAAAAGGGGATTGTAGTTGTATGAACATCCTCATTTGAGTTGGTGACTATTTGATCATCAATTTCTTATAAAGTATTCATATCATAATAGGATTATCCTTTTATCTCTTTAATAATCAATTTATTAGCTTTAGATATTCCAGTAATTATGTCATCTGTCTCTCCACTTGAAATTTGGCCTTGAAGGTCAACTTCTTCATTTGTTGGATCTTCATCTTCTCAATTGATTTGCTTCCAATGTTTGATTTAAGTCAACAATTAACCTTGACATAATTGATGATTGACTAGAGACTTCAACTTTTAGTATATCTTCTTTTTAAAATCTTTGATGTATGTTACTCAAGTTGAGCATCTTCCAAAAATAACCTTTTTTTCTCCACGAGATAGGGATAAGATTTTCGTACACTCTATCCTTCCTAGACCTTGCTTATGGGACTACACTAGTATAATTAGGATAAATGCAAATATGATGCATCAATTCATATATAGTCAATGTTTTGTCACATTATTTGACAGAGAAAGAATTCCACAATGTCACGACCCAAGCCTAGGGCCTAGACATGGCACGGTGAATAGGAAGTTCGAAGACAACCCAAACAAGTTTCTTAGCGTATCATGTACATATCCTTGGTTGCAGTTGTAGAATAAGACCATAACAAGAGTCAATTATGAAAAGGGAAGCGGGACTAAGGAAAATCTTTATATTCATCGGAGTTGAGGACTCACCAAAAGCTTTCTTCAAATGAACCGAACTAGCCATACGAAGGAGGATGATCGGTAGGAGCTCTGGTCCCTACATGGTGATATCTTGTAGGCATAAAGTATGCATTAGTACTTGGAATGTACTAAGTATGCAGGGTACAATGCAACTAAGACAAAATCCATAATATTCAAAATGCATACATATAGGCAATGGATATAATCTCAGTATGACATGTATGATCATTACTTGTAAGAAAGCATGCATGTAAAACATTTAACTTACATAACATATCATACATATGTAGGCGGAGAACTTAACTAACATAGACCAAGCGAGCTACTACTTGGAATCCAAGGCATGACACCCCCTCGAAAAGGTGACAAGGCATGACACCCCTTCGATAATGTGACGAGGCATGAGATCCCCTCGATAAGGTGTGGTCTACTTGCCAAGGTAAACAAAACATGATAAAATGAACTAGATGGATCCACTAGTAAAGCCCATTTAGGGGAATAATATCATCCTATGATGACACATAGTTTAGAGACTAAAGACTTTATATAAGGACCCTTTGAGTTGAGCCCTTATCTTAAGCCACAATTGGTGCTAAGCCTAATCCTACAGAATACTTGAAATAATCATAACTTTAATAAGAATATGAGTAACTTGTAAGAGATATGATAACATGACATGAGTAGCTCATTCACATGCTTGACCTTTCCTAGTGAGCTTACTTGAACTTGAACATGAGGGTAAAATAGTAATCATACTTGATCCCTCAACTTGACATGAATGGGTCACTAGAGGGTAGAATCTTGAAATAGGACTGTAAAAATCATAGATACTTTTTATGAATTAAATACATGTTTGGGAGCCCATAATTATCTTGAAACACTTGACTTGTAAATCATGCAATAGTTCATCAACAACTTAGGAATTCTTGTCATGTAATTTAATCAAACACATGGTAGTTTCATAATGCTTGTTTAAAATCATGCAACTCAAGAGTATTACAAAAAGGAATAAAATCAATTCAGATCAACCCACCAATATTGTAGTAAAACCCTCATTTTGGGTATCTTGAAATTCATCTCAAAATTCACAATGGTTCATAGTTTTCATAGTTCACATCATGCATAACTTCAATAGATATAAATCAATTCATTGTATGAGATTAAAATGGGTATTCATGCAAAATCAATCAATACTTGATAAAACTCAACATAATTTATGTTCATATTCCTAATAAGAGATACCAATAAGTAATACAACCTGAAATGATGCAAATTTTCATGAAATGAGAAGGTTGGGCTCCATGGGTGAAAGGACCAATTGATGAAGACCCACCTACCTCAAACTTGGATTTTCTTGAAATTGAGTTGGGGGGAACTTGAAGCTTGAGATGGGTTCTTGAGTTCCAAGATTGAGCTTCAAATACTTGAGTTTGAAGGAGATATTTTATGATATCTTTGGAGAGATTTAGAGAGGGTTTTGTGCGTTCTAGAGTTGAAAAAATGACTAAGTATGGAGGATTTCACATTTAAATGGGCATTGGGTTATTACCACAATACTCTTGGATAAAATATGAAGAACAGGAAAAAAATTACACTGGTCCACGTCTAGTACGCGATGCGGACCAAAGATGAAGGACCAGTTGTGCTAGTCCGTGCGCAGGTCGCATCGCGCCTGGGGTGCGGATGCACACTAGAAATCATTAATTAGTGAAAATTATTTTTCAGTACAGGTCTTTTAAAATTTGAGTTTTACCCATTTCACACTCAATTTTCCCCCTGATCAAGAATATGAAGTCAAATTTCTGAAATCGCGCACAGTTTCTGAGGTATTAGGAAAATATGATTACGGGTCATCCTATGCCTTTGAAGGGCGTCTCGTTATCCCCCACTTGGGAACAATTATCCTCGAATGTCAAAGAAACATGAGTAAGAGAAGTGATTATGAAGCTTTGATCTTTACATGAATGCAACAAATGCACTTAAACATCATTTTCAAAAAGTCTCAACATAAATGTCAAAAACCACCATAAACTTGTTACCATGAACATGAATGTATACAAAAATGACATGAGAGCTGAAAATTAAGACTTGAAATCATAGATCGGACTTAATTTATTACCTTTGGCTTGATTAGAGTGGAAGAGGTATAGATATAGTTTCTTTATGTCTACGTCAGCTTCCCATGTGGCACTTTCAACTTGTTGATTCCACCAAAGGACCTTGATGGATGCTACATCTTTGTTCCTCCACCTTTTCACTTGCATATCCAATATCTCCACCAGGACCTCCTCATAGGTCAAGTTGTGATCTATAACACCCACTATTTCTAGAGGCACTATAGCACTTGGGTCACCAACACATTTCCTCAACATAGAAACATGGAACACCGGATGAACTATATTCACATCCATAGGTAACTCTAATTCATAGGCAACCTTACCAATTCTCCTCAAAATTCTATAAGGCCCCACAAACCTTGGGCTCAATTTCCCTTTCTTGCCAAATCGGAATACACCCTTCATAGGTGAGACCTTCAACTATAACCAATTATCAATATTAAACTCAAGATCTCTTCTTCTCAAATCGAAGTTGGACTTTTGCCTACTTTGAGCCGTCTTCAATCTCTCCCTTATCAACCTCACCTTCTACAAAGCTTCTATACCAAATTTATCCCTAACAAAGCCATCTCCCTCACATCAAACCACCCAACTAGGGATCTATAATGCTTAGCATTTAAACCTTCAAAGGAAGCCATGCCAATGCTAAAGTGGTAGCTATTGTTGTAAGCAAACTCAATATATGGAAGATGTTCATCCTAACTACCCTTAAACTCCAAAACACAATCCCTAGGCATATCCTCAAGTGTTTGGATAGTTCTTTTGGCTTGACCATCCGTTTGAGGATGAAAAGTCATGCTGAGCTTGACCTTGGTACCAAGACCCTTTGGAAGGACCTCCAAAAATGAGAAGTGAATTGAGCACCATGATCCAAAATGATAGACAAGGGTACCCCATGCTAACCAACTCATGAATATACAACTTGGCATAATCTTTGGCACCATAAGTCATTTTGACCAGTAGAAAATGAGCCGACTTTGTCATTCTATCCATAATAACCCAAATGGAATCAAAGTGTTTCCTAGTCTTTGGTAACCCAATCACAAAATCCATGTTTATCTCTTTCTACTTCTAAGTAGGAATTTCTATGTCTTGGGCTAGGCAACCTAGCCTTTCATGTTTGGCTTTCACTTGTTGGCGATTGTGACATCCAGCCAAAAACTTGGCAATATCTCTCTTCATACCGCACCACCAATACACCTCCCTCAAGTCTCTATACATTTCTGTGGAACTGTGATGAATAAAATAGAATGAATTATGGGCCTTCTTCAAAATCAACTTCCTCAAGTCATCAATATTAGGCACACATAACCTACCTTGGTACCTAAGGGCACCATCTTCCCATTGGGAAAAAACACCCGTTTTACCATCCTTCACCAAAGCCTTCAACTCTACTAAGGTGGGGTGAAGGTCTTATTTTGACTTGACTTTCTCAATCAAAGAAGATTTGGAACTATCAACAACTACTACACAACAATTTTTAACTTCATTCAACCAAACCCCCAACCTAGCTAACCGGTGAACTTCTCTAGCCACCTCCTTGCTACCAACATCAATATGAGCTACACTACCTATGGACACTATACTTAGAGAACTGACCACAATATTAGCTTTGCCGGGATAATAGTGCACTCATGTTATTATTCTTATGTAACAACCCCAAAAAGTGTCCCAAAACGTGCCTCGGAATGTCCAAAATTTTAATTTCCTTATATCTCAAAATCCATTTGTGATTTAGAAAATCCAAATTTGGATTCTTGTTCAGGGGGTCCAAATTAGTGGGAAAAGGGTCTAACCCCGATTTAAGAGCAAACATTTAGCAATTATGAAGTTTCTAAAATCAAATTCCAGAGGGGTTTTTGTATCCCCCTCGAGATGCGTCCCTATGTAATTTTGAACCCTATTTTTTAGTTGTGGTCCAAGACTTTATGTTTTGGGCCTAAAATCTCCCATACGTGTTTTTACCCATACTTAGTCATATTTCACCCTTATATCATCCTAAACACCTCCCAATACTAACTCAAACACTTAGTCATATTTTCACCCTCCAAACTTAAGTCTCAAACCCTCATCCCATTCTAAGTTTCTCTTTAAAGGATCTTCTTTAAGCTTCAAGTCTCCATCTCCAATCTTTACCAAGTTCATCCAAATCTAATGTATATGGTGTTGAACCATTGGGTCCTTTCACCTATGGTACCTAAGCCTCCTTTTTACTAATATTGCATAATTTAAAATTGATTTTACATATGGGTATTGTATATTGAGAAATTTATTGCACAATGATTTTAGTTTATGAAAGTATAGTTGCTTTAGCATGTTTTGAGCTCTAAATCTTGGATCTATTGTTGGATTTGATAAGGTATTTTGATGTTAACATCTTGGGGGTGTTGCAAGGTGTTGATTGATAGTTTTACTACAGGTTTTCTTGCATGATTTTATCCCTAAATTGCATGGTTTCTTGAGGAAATGAAGGTCCAAAGCATCAGATATAATATGAATGATGTTATAATGATGAAATGATCTTATGTATGAGTATTCCTATATGAAGTATTGCACTAGAGCATATGATGAATCCTGTATGAAGTGTAGAATTGACCATGCCCAATCCGGGGGGTTTGAGCACCTAGATAACCTAGTGAAGTGTTTGTAATTCTCCACCTGGTGATGGGATGGCATCATCACTAACCTAGATGGGGGTTTGTACTTGACAACCTATGGAAGGGTTTATACTTCTCCACCATGGTGTGGAGCGGCATTATCACCAACCTAGATGAGGGATAGTACTCATCCACTTAAGTGATAGGGTGGCAACATCACTAACCTACCAAGGGGTTCATACTTTGAAAATTTACCTTGGTCTTTTCTACACATATAATATCCTATGTGAGCATGAGTTACTTAAGCATGTTTTACTAATGCATTGATCATACATGTCATGTTGCTATATCATGTCTATTGCCTATTGCTATGCATTTTGATCATGATGTTTATTTCTTGTTGCATTGCATCCCATATACTTAGTACATTCAAATGTATTAATGCATACTCTTGCCTACATAATATCACCATATAGGAATCGGTGCTCAAGTTGATCATCCTTTCCCTCCACATGGCTAGTCGGTATTATTCCAAGCTTGTTGGTGAGTCCTCCATTTCGAGGACCTTAGTCTATGATTGCTATTATCTATGTATTAAGACACTTTATTATGTTATATTTTGACTATGAGGGTGAGTCCGGATACTTTGCCTTGGCCCCCGCTCTATCTATGTATTTAGAGGTGTTGTTGGACAAGATGTGTAATTATGATATGAGCTATGACTCCTTGCCTTGATGTTGATGTTTTCACGAGCTATCTCTTAGCCCCTTTGTCCCTTTATGCTTATTTTATGTCTTTAACATGCTTTCGTGACCAATGATGTGTAGTGATAAGTTGAGAGGCTTGACTGGGGTCCCCTCGGGTTCCCCATTCGCCGTGTCACATCTAGTCCCTAGACTTGGGTCGTGACAAACTTGGTATCAGAGCACTAGGTTGATAGATCCTCAGAGTCCAACACATTTCATCGATTAGATTCCTATTCAAGGTTGTGAAGTGCACCATGATTATGAATAGAAGGCTCTGAGGCATTTTAGGAAGTGTTTCCCTTCTTCATGTTCTAAGTCGTGCTATAAAGGTTGTGAAGTGCACCATGATTATGAATAGAAGGCTCTGAGGCATTTTAGGAAGTGTTTACCTTCTTCATGTTCTAAGTCGTGCTATAGAGTTATGATGAGTTTTCCCCCCTAATGATTGTTCTTTGCTATGCTAGATCATGCCAAACACTAGAAGAAGATGTGCCCAAATTCCCAAGGAGCAATCTACCAATGGTAAGCTCCGGGATGCCCTTATTATGCTCGCTGATGTGTTGAAAAATTACAGCATATTTGATGCCTAAAACAAGGGATTTTGTGAATTCTTAAAGCACCTTTTTAGTGTTTTGATGTTTTTTTGTGTTAATCATGTAGAAAAGTTAGGTTGGCATGATTTTGAAGAAAAATTGCAGATTTTACTGAAACATAGGCCATATGAGCCCTCCTACGAGTCTACCTCACGCTACGAGTCGTAGGTTATGTCGTAGCAGGAATTAGAGACCAAAAATTAGAAATCATCCAAGTGAAGGTCACCACTACGAGCCCAGCCTATGAATCATAAGACATACTATGACTCATATAGGTGGAATCATAGCAAGAATCAGAGAGTCAAAATGTTGGACCAAAAAGCTGAAGACTAAGACTACGAGACCATCATACGAGTCATAACTCGAGTAATAACTCATACCTATAGGTTAAACTAGTTTAATCAAAGATGCCAAGAACCTGATACGAGACCCCGACTATGACTCATAGGCCAATATACGAGTCGTAACTGCAAAATTTATCAGATGCCAACTATTTTTTCTGCATAATTCCTAGGGTTATTTTGTAAATACTATAAATAGTTTAAGTTAGGTTTTTGAGAAGGAGTTCGAACAGTAGTCATTTCTCCCTTACATTTTGAAGCTTTTCTTAGGTTTTTAGAGTAGATTATTGTTCTCTTTGAGAAACCCATTTTGGTGATTGCAAATCTTACTTTGTACTCATTGTTGATCAAACAAGCTTATGGGTTTGCAACTTATGGTGCCTATCTCCTTCATTATTATTGGTGAAACTCTCAACTATGTCTATTATGTGCATTTTTGTGTGTTTTATCTTAGCCATGAGTAGCTAAACACCCACAACTTGGGGTTGTGGGAACCATGGGTAGTTGACTT
This sequence comes from Solanum virginianum, assembly GCA_000787875.1. NCBI lineage: Eukaryota > Viridiplantae > Streptophyta > Magnoliopsida > Solanales > Solanaceae > Solanum > Solanum virginianum. The sequence goes on along the minus strand of DF357466.1, from coordinate 140,715 downwards.
AAAATGACTTAGGTTTTGTGCATATCTATGATTGGGTTTGCATGTATTTTTATTTCCCTTCATGACTAATGTTATTTGGTGGTGGCCAACACCAAAACTCGCCTACTATCATATTCCCGACAAAAGTAGGACGAATAGGAAAAGGGAAGTTGATGATAGGGTTCGATTGATGTTGTCCTATCTAATCGACCAAACCTGACCAAGGGGAGGTTGAATGGGACAATGGGTAACAGTTAGTTGGCACACCATGGTAGCCGATCAAGTGCCATGGTGAAATTCGACCTTTCACAAGAGGGCTGGAAGAACCTAAGTTACCATCCTGTATGCGATTCACTAATCATGGTTATGTTATCTAGGGTAATTAAGTCAACGAACCATGGGGAATACAATTCCCAAGTTGTCCCCAGAATTGAGTGTTTTCCCAAATTTTAATTAGGGTAAATTTTGTTGTTTTTGAATCACAAACCCCCCCCCCCATCTAGAGATTATAGTTATAAATACTAGGAATGATTAGTAGTGAAATCTTATAGTCATGCCCTGTATTCCCTGTGGATGCGACCCTAACCTCGATTAGGTTAATTACTGATAGCGACCGTTTTCTTATTGGAGTGTGACCATCAACAAAATTATGGCACCATTGCCAAGGAATATGGCTAGGGTTTGACTTGAATTCACTATTAGTTAGTTCTAGTGTTGATTTCTAGAGTATCTTGTACTTTACATTTGTTTTGTTTTTGTTGTTTGATTTCTTTTGAAGGGTGTACTAGGTTATATGCCCAACACAAGGAGCCAAGGCAATCCCTTAGCTCTACTAAATTTGGAGATCCATCGACTACCAAGAAGAATGGCTTGAGTGAATGAGGACATTGAGGTTGAGGAGGATATGCATGCGAATGAGGAAGACTTAAGAAGAGATGAGAATACACCACCAAGGGTTAACCTGCCATAACTTAGAGATTTCAATGCAAATTCTTACGACTGGAATCAGTACCGATTAAACCCTATGGCGATGGATGTTATCGGTTCTATAGTACTGCCCCCTCTACCAGCAGATGTTAAGTTCGCGATATCAAGTGGATTGCTCCAGATGCTCCAAAACCATGGACTATTCACAGGGCTACTGCTAGAGGATCCCCACTGTCATCTCCAAAATATCATCTTCGTGTGTAAAAATGTCATAGAGAGACAAAATATTTCTATTGATGTTATTGGATTGAGGGTGTTTCCATTGTCACTGACTGGCAATACAACTGTATGGTTGTCTGAAATTTCTCTGCATACCATAACGAGTTGGGCTGAGCTTCAGAGGGTGTTCCTAGAAAGATATTTCCTAAGGTCGAAGAACCAAATGCTTAAGGACCAAATTAATAATATCGAGCATTTACTTGGTGACTCTCTTAGCACTACATAAGAGAGATTCACCAAATGCTTAAGGATTGTCCCTAATCACAAAATTTTTGATGATGCTTTGGTCGAGATCTTCTATAGAGCACTTAATGATAATAGCAAAGCTTGCGCAAACACGATCATGGGAGGTGTTTTTCTTGATCAACCATTTGAGCTAGTTGCCGAAAGAATGGAACAAGTGGTGAAGACCAACAGAGCATGGGAATAGAGTGAGCGTGGTAATACAAAGAGTTCTTGTGCGGTTACCACAAATAGTGAGTAGGCTAAAGTGAATAAAGAGATTATGGAGCAACTTGCTCAACTCTGTACGAGCATGAATTTGGTTTTGAAGCAAAACCAAGCTAGTGTGAAGGCAATAGCTCACCAACCCCCAATTACTCCTATTTATGATGATTAATTCTTTAATGAGGATGCCTATTATGTGAGCAGCCAAGTAGCGGGTTTCCAGAACGCTCCTGCCTATGATGATCCATTCTTTGATGAGGATGCATGTTTTGTAAACAGCCAAGCGGTGCATTTTCGGAACACCCTCGAGGGTCCACTCTGGACTATTAGAGGCAAGGTTCTGGGAATCAAGGTCAGAACTTCAACCTTGATGGGATGTATAGAGATAATAGGGATGGATACTATGAGAGAGAAAGAGTGCCAGATGCAGAATGGAGAACAGAGAGCTACAGGAATGGTCCTTATGTGCCACCACACAATTGTGATATCGAATCAAGCAACTCAAGAATCAAAGATATGTTCAAAAAATTATTGAAGAGAGCAGACCACCAAGATGAGACTCTAAAGGGAATGAAATCAGATATCTCAAGTATTAATCCAAAGATAGAGTCTCATTCAGTGGCAATCAACCAATTTGAGCAATAATTTGGACAAGTTTCTTCACAATTGAACCAACGCCAAAAGGGCACCCTACCAAGCAATACTGTTCAAAACCCAAAGAATGAAGGGCATTGCATGGCGGTGATGACGAGGAGTGGAAAGAGCACCTTAGATCCTTCTATGTCGGAAATTGTGGATAACGTTGATAAGAAGGGCCTTGGCGGTGAAGTCTTGGTTGAGAAAAAGATTCAAAGGGTGTTGGGATGCAATAAGAAGCGATAAGGAAGCATGAAAAAGTAAAATTCATTGCAAAATCTCCACCTCCTTTCCCTTAAAGGCCCAAGAAGAAGGAAGAGGAGGGTAAATTCAAACACTTCTTCTCAATGTTGAAGCAACTCTCCATAAACATCCCTCTCCTAGAAGCATTGGGGAAAATGCCTTAATATGCTAAATATATGAAGATTTAGTCACCAAGAAATGCACTTTGAGCCAAGAGTTCTCACAAGAACTCCAACAATGTAGTGCAATTATGACTAAATGCCTTGCTCAAAAGTGAGAGGACCCCGAGGTATTCACCATTTCTTGCACTATCGGCGATATTGAATTTACAAAAGCATTATGTGACTTAGGAGCAAGCATCAATTTAATGCCTCTTACCGTATTAAAAAAATCTTAGCCTTGGTACTCCTACCCTGACACAAATGAGCTTGCTTATGGTAGATCAAACCATTAAAAAGCCAAAGGGAATCCTTTTGGATGTGCTTGTTAAAGTCGATAAGTTCATCTTTTCAATAGATTTTGTGATCCTCAACTACGAATTTTATTTTGAGGTGCCCATCATTTTGGGGGGACCTTTTTTGGCCATTGGAAAAACACTAGTGGATATAGAGGTCAGCTATGGTTTAGGCTTAATGATGCAAAAGTTATGTTCGATATTCGCCAATCCATGAAACACCCAGATGAATGCAAGAGTGAGGTATGGACCCTTGATGATAGTTGACAAAGAAAGATGACAAAGTCGGGCCACGACGTTAAACAAGGTGCTTCTTAGGATGCAACCCAAGTATTTTGATGATTATTTGTTTACTTGAGACATAGGGTAGGAGTAATTTTTTGTTTTAAATTAGAGGACAATGATGTAATTGTAATAATTTTGAGGATTTCTGTGCTTTGAGACTTGGTTTGCAATTAAAAAGTGGAAGAACTAAAGATCTAGAAAAATTAGACTTGGAGCTGCTCCTACGAGCAGGCTTATGAGTTGTAGTCTTTACTACGACTCATAGTCATGCCTCGTAGGAGGAAACAATAAGTATCTGAAGTTGGCACATACACTACGAGCCAACATTACGATTCATAGAATCCCCTACGAGTCGTAAGTTAGGTTAGTAGTGCCCAGGTATGATTCCTAAATTTTTACCAAGTGTCGGGTCTGGAATGAGACTGGGACCTATGAGTCTTAAGATGATCTATGGCTCATAGTCGGGGTCTCATAGCTTTGATCTAAAGTTTTTAAAATCTGACCCGATTTGCTTATAAAAAGGGTCAAAATTATTTTTAACCCCCAAATTCAATTCATAAACCCTAAGTGGCAATGGAAAACACTACCCCATAACCCACATCATTTTTCTGACCAAATTCCCGCCTACACATGTCATTTTCCAGCAAGGATTGCGGCGAGGGTATAAATTCCTAGGGTTTCAATGTGAAATTTGTCTCTCTTTGCTATGGCTCATTTCTCAATTGAATTTGTAAGCTTTTCGGTTACATTTCTCAATCTTTGTTGATGAGTTTGTTCCCTATTTGAGTATAAGTCTAGTTTGATCATGTTTAATCATGCCTTACATTGATTATTAAGCTAGACTTGTAATCTAGGGTTTATAGGCCTTCAAAGAATAGGGTTCTTGAGTGAACCTTGTAGAAAAGCTTGAGTGGGTGATTATGAGTATGACATTTGTAGTGTTTGATATGTAGTGTATTAATGTTGCTCTGGTTGTTGCAATTGCACCTTAGGTGGGATGAGGGTGATTGTCTATGCTTGAATATGTGGGTTTGACTGAATCGTTGTGAATGGTAATTGTACTTCCTTGGGATGTTGTAGACATGTCAAGAATAAGTTTAGGTTGTTGATTTCTTTTGGTGTGCTTGATGCTTGGTCGAACTGGTTTTGACTCTTAGGGATAATAGTCATTTTAAATTGCTAATGCTAATATGGAATTGATTATGTGCCATTTAGTCGTGCTTTGCTGTTATTTGCGTAGTTAAGTTAAATTTGGTGTTTAATTAGTGCTTGGTGTGGGAAATACTTAGACATGGCAGGTGACTTCTGTGTTTAGATACGAGGCACTCCTACAACTCTTTAATTCCTATATGAGTCGTAGTGGCCCCTCATAGAAAGCATCAATCACCTATAATACCTTCATATTTCTCATATGAGACCCACATGTGATTCATAATACTTGGTAAGACTCGTAGGGAGGGTCTCATAAACTTTGCTAGGTTTTGAAAATGTTTATAGAACTAGGTGCGAGACCAGGACTACGACTCGTAGGCTATCCTACAAGTCATAACTGCATCTCGTATATGTGATCAAAAAGCATTTTTAAAGGCACAACTGGTTCTACGAGGCTAGTATATGACTCATAGGTCACCCTACGAGGCATAACTGCACTCGTACCTACATATCTGCAGTTGCATCAGTGCATAGTTAATTTTTATTTCTTGTTCTTTGCTTTGTATTTCAGTGAATCAAACATCTAGGATTTACATGTTGCTTTGTGGGTTGTTTTCAGATAAAATGCCTCCAAAAGACAAATGGTTTATTCAAGCTCTCCAACGGAGGTTGTGGGATGAATCCTCTGACACTGAGCAATCTGAGGGCTCTATGGAAGTCCACAGAGTTAGGCTAGACCTGGAGGCCAATAGACCTCAGACTTGGGCACTTGTAGTACAGGCGCCCATGGAAGTGAGTAGTTTCTCCTAGTCTGAAAAGGAGGAACAACAAGACAACATAGACAGGTCAGATAATAGCTTGCCGCTAATGACTCCCTTACGCTCTGGCTTTAAGTCTAG
>DF357466.1:107068-135340 GCA_000787875.1 Solanum virginianum | reverse complement strand
CTCTGGCTTTAAGTCTAGATCAGAAAGCACATCTCAAGCTCAACAAGAGGAGGTACAGTCTCAGCCCCTGGCCAACCCCACATAGTGTGTTACAGGTATGAAAGAAATTTATGACCAGGGGTTAGAGGATAAAGGCATGGTAAGCCGATCTGCCAATTTCATGAGCAGTCTAGGTTGAACACTATAGGACTAGATAGAGCACCTAGATTAGATTCGGGATTGGATGAGCACAGACTATGGTGGACTACGCCGCAATTGGGCAAATATGTCCCTTTTATAGTCCATGAGTTCTATGCGGCATACCTTGCTACACTCCGTCGGGGGTTGCTAAGGAATAAAATGCCAATTAAGTAGCCAAAGCTATGGGTGGTGACAGTCCGAGGGAGAAGAGTTGATATCTCAGAGGAGACAATCTGATGAGTGCAGTTTGGGCCTACTTATATAACCCCTCAGTCAACTGCGGAGTACGATAGTCGTATTGAGAAAATGAGGACAGCGGTAACTGGGAATGACATCAGGGCTAGGATGAAACTTCTATGGTGGATTGCTAGCCAGATTTGTGAGGAGGGTGTTAAGACGATGTGGTCACACACCACGCATATCCTATAGTAAAAGCCCACCTCTCATTCCAGGCCAAGTTCTGGTGGTCCATTATCCATCGGCATATTAAGCCAACTTTTATGGATAATGTGATCACCCTCAAGAGAGCGGTATTGTTGGCCAGTCTTCTAGATGGGTATGCTATAGATTGGGCCTGAATCATTTCAGAATAGATTCACGAGGCTGTAGCTCGGACGAGCACCTCACTGTTGTTTCCAATTTTGATTCATCAACTATGTAGTGCAACAGGTGTTCCTATTGATCCTTACTAGGACCCTCATGTAGAGGCCACACACACTATAGATCCCAGCCTGATAAAGGCTGATGAGAACCCGATGGTCGTACATTGAGTTACTCTACCTCCTATCCTAGAGCCATTTTTGGTCGAGCCACAGGTTCCAGGTTCACCTCTAGCTCCTATAGGTCCACTCCATCTACTATAGAGCCCACACTAGCAGCTGATATTAAGTCTACACCATCCACTAGCAGCCCGCACTATTAGCAGTGACATTTCAGTTTGACCATCTTTTCTCTGCTATTGCTTTCAGGCTTTATTGTGCAAGGTAGTTGTAGTAGAGGGCAGGCTGCGAGAGTTATCAACACGAGTCCAGCCATTGATTGATCAGACTGTTCGAGATGCTGAGGAGAGGATGAGGGTATTTTCTTGAGATTTAGTTGGTTATAAAGTCCAACCAGTTGATGCATGGGTCGACACGTTCGAGGCTAGAGTCCAGAAGAGGCTCGAGGGTGCTAGGCCTACCGACATGAGTGTGATGACTAATGAGTTGGCCAGGTTCAAGGCCGACACATTGTAGCTTTTGGCAGCCCCTGTTCCAGCCTAGATGTAGCACTAGTAGCTGATGATGCATTTGATTGGCTCACCAAACTTTCAAACACCCGCGAGAAGAGGCCCCTTGAGCATGCTGATCCAGAGCTGACCCCGAAGAGGCCGAGACCTGAGGATGAGGAGCCCATACCTGAGAAGGTGGTGCAGGAGTCATTTTTATTGGAGGCTATTCAGAGAGAGAGCACAACACACCCCACCTGGAGAGGGTACTTCAGCAGAAGAGGAGAGGCAGACTCAGGACCCGGCAGACCAGCCCGAGACTGGTGCATAAGCACCATGATGTTTAACCACTTTTGACCCCAACTCTTACTTTTCTTTATGGATATTCTGTCCGTTTTGTAGACAATATTATTTTTATTTTGGAATTTGTGGATGTTTTTGTTGGATAATGTTTTTATGTTGGTTTTGGATATTAGTTTTTGTTACCTGTTAGTTTTGAATGTACATATATCTATGTTATGTTTTCGTATGTTAGTCTTTTCTTTGTGTTGTTACATGGAGGACAAAGTATCCTATTTTGGTGGGGTGGTGAAAGTTATGGATTAAGGTGAAGTCTGAGTAGCCTCAAGTCCATAACTTCCCCTATTTTTGATCTAAAGGTTTTCTTGCCATGTTTCTTTTTCCTTGTGGATGCTTAATTTTCTATTGAACCGGCAAGTTTTAGGAAATATAGATAATTTGTAAATGCATAGTAATGTTATCGTTTGGAATATATGTTAATTGGAAAAAATGACTTTTGATTTTCGAAAATAAGATTTATTACTAAATTAATCCAAGTACAAATCAAATTTTCGATATTGAAAGAATTGCCACTTAATTTTAAGAAAATTAACAAACCTTTAAAAAGAATTTTAAGACCCTAGAAGAAAAGGTGTCAAAATTTTAGAGAAATGGGTAAGGGTTCAATTTTCACTTTTGAGAAGAAATTAATCGCCCAAAAATGGCCACTAACTCGAGGTTGACTGGCAATTTAAACTCATTTGACTAACTTCGAAAAAAAACAAATGTTTAAAAAATGAAATTTGAAAATCTAGCCACATTAAATTTGATTACTTTTAAAATAAAAGAAAAATTGAGTTTCTAAAATTTAAACTAAAAAATGACTAAGTATTAAAGACCTAGACATGTATTTTTCAAATTACAGAATCACAAAAAATCGAAATTAGATGAAACTAACATAAATGGTTTGACTTTTGGGGAAATAAATTAGATTACAACTAAATAGATAAAAGTTAGTATTCAAATAAATATAAATAAAATACATGAAACAAAGTAAAAGAAGAGAGTTAAGAGTTTTGAGCCTTTAGTCCCATTTATTTCCCACTACACTCCTTTGAAAGTGGGCTTTAGCCCTTTTGTCTTTTGTATACACTAGTTGTATATCCGGTGTATATCAGTGTCTATTCACTGATTTTTCAGCTTCCATTGACTTTTAAATTGGCTTTCTTTCGTCCCAGAACATATCTGACTTGACAAAAGGGAATTTGGGCCTTCCTGGCCCAAGGAAATGCAGGATGGAGTCCAAAAGAACCCGAAATTGTAGTTCATGCAAAGAAGTAAAATTAATGGTTAGTAAGGGACTCATAGGTGTATCTTGACAAGTGTTAAAGAAACATAAGCATAAGCAAACAAGTAAAACACACAAACAGGGAAGCACTATGCCTATCCTAGTTGAGTATGCGCTCTTGAATCATTCTTAAAAATAGAATTCAATCAAAACCTGGTAATAACTTGAGCTAAAACTAAGATAAACAAATAAATAGCCTTGTAGATAGGACACTTCAACTCCATCAAAGACACTGTGATGGTAGAAATACATTAGGCATAGGAGATCTAAAATTAATTAAAACTCATACTTCACAAAAACTCATGACCATTGACGAAGGAATAATAGTGAAAGAGACCTGCTCTAGCTAAATGTAACCAAAGAGGGAGGGAATGCTTTTCTAAGGAAATGCAAATCGAGTTAAAACTTGCTGTTACACAGCCACATTCCAGAAACTATCCAAAATGAATAAACAACCTTAAAGGCACAATCCTATATATACATATGAAAATAGGGATGAACAATGAAGGCATTTCTGGTGAAAAACTTGTAAACTCAAAGATGGTCAAATTTAACAAATAGTGAAAGAAAGTGATTTTAAGCTTGAACATAGTAATAGATTTAGTCATCACATGAGGATAAAATCAGTCATAGCATATAGAACAAAATACCCAAATTACTGATGTCACCAAAGTTTTAGAACCATTTAGCCCCTATAAACACATACTTAGAAGTGAACTTTAACAAAAGTAATAAGATACAGTCACCAACGAAATGAGATATTAAGAACTTCCAGTGAGGAAAAACAAAGAAGCCAACCAGATCTTTTCTATTGGAATAGAAAATTCATAGGGAATCTCAGATTGTTCTGGACTAAAGAAGGAAATAAAGCATTTTCAATATATAGACTCCATTCAGGGACATAACATTCCAGGGATCAACAAAGGGTGAAAACAAGTCTTGTCTTAACAAAGTAATTGAACCAAATGGGTTTAAAATAACAAGATCTCATCTAAACATACTCCTACTAAATAGGATAAAATTAACTATTTCAATAGACCCAAAAGAAGGCAACATAATCATGAAAATGTAAGTCAAAATAAGATCAAATAGACATAATTTGAACTAGAAACAAAATACCATAATCAAGAACCTCAGTTCCAGTAAATGAGAACATAACCAGATGTTGGGATGACACTATAACAACTGAGAAACAAGAACCAAATTAATTCGTAACGGACTAGTCTTTTCTTGCTAAACCAAGTAACATATGCTACGAGGCTACAAAATAAGGATAGATCAGCCATTATATGGTGAATTAGACTTTTTTTTATTCTTAGATATGCTGAGAAGGGACAGACATCAGAACTAAAACACCCTCAGTGCATACAAGCAAAACATAACTTAGAACGATTGTGATTCCTGCCCAACAAACCAGATTCATGAGAAAGAAGGGTGAGAAAGATATGAAACTATTCCCTATTTATAGTAAGCTCAACACATTATGAACATGATAGCAAACTCTCAAGCAAGAAAACTTGATTTCTAGCTCATACGAGTGAAAGCAACACTTCTAGGAGAAGGAAAACACAAACAAGATTTCAAGACTATCTAACATTTTAGTAGGAAATGAAAATAACCACTACATATAACTAAGCTAATCAGTATCATTAAGCGAACTAGGAAATTTTGGAAGAAAAGCTAAACAAAGGAGATAAACATATAGATAATAACATGAATAAATCTGGAATTTGAACATTCATGAACTTAATATGATTATTTGCGACCTAAAGACTTGAACTTTAATGGCTACCAGATAACAAGAAGAAGATGAACCCAACAAGAAGTTAAAATTAGAGGAATGAACAAATGGCAACACTCGAATATCATAGGAAGACTGTAACATGCCATTGAACTTATTGACAGTCAAAAACACGAAACGAACATACACGAATAAGCCAAGCAAACCAAAACATGGAAGAGAAATCATTCATACAGAGATTGGAGCAGACAACCCTTAATAGTGAGAACGTCATAGTGAACGAAAGAGATAACGAAGCTTATGGCAACAAACTACATTTTATCCATCAAAGCTACAAACAAATGAACCAGGACAAACTAAAACTAATGAGATATTTATGTTTTTTGAAGCAGGAACTGGGATGTTAATGAGCCAAGCTTTCACCACCAAAAGAAGCTGCGTCTCTCAGCTTCCTCAACCCTTAACGGCTTCTTAATTTCTAAAGGAGTGCCTTTTAAGAATTTTTCTTAAAATGTTGTGAAAATTGGTTGAGTTATTTTGTAGGGTTTTCGAATAAAATGGCTGCTCCCAATTTTGGAGATGAACGATATATATAGGTCTTGAATTAGGGTAACGAATGGGGGGAAAATTAGAGGGAAATTGGGGGAATTGGGAACTGATTAGGGCTTTCATTTTAAATTAAAATCTTCAAATGGGATAAGGGATAAACTCAAATCCTCAACAGATTTGAGAACTTGGCCATCGATTTATGAGGAGAAGCATACGATTGAGACACGTATGAATTTCCTCACAACACATTCGTACCAAAGAAAAGAGGAATAGGACACGTAAGAACGAATTAGAGGGTATGAACGTTGGGGAAATCGCTGGGGAATCTAGATTCATTTCCTATTTTGTGTTGGATTGTTCGTCGTCTGGTGAAGGAGAAAGGGTTGGGGGTGCATGAGTTCAAATATATACATATATATGTATATATTTTAGGCTAAAAATGGACAAATGGGTTGGGCCGGGTTAGACTCGATTTTGGGCCAAGTTTGGTCAAAAATAAATTAAAATAGGTCCAAAAAGAGGAATTGAAAATGGGTTCAAGGGGTAGGGGTATTTTGATTTAAAAATTAGCCAAATTAATTGCAGTCTTAGCTAATTAAGTTTAATCAATTGAACTAGATTGACTAATTTGACTACACGACAAAATAATATAAATTAATTGAAGAGCTTTTAATATTATCAATCTAAAATAATTAAATTAATTACAAAATAATAACTCCTAAAATAAAAATAAAATTTATTTTGAGAAAATATTTTTTGCATTTTCGAATGCTAATTATTTCAAATTGTTAAAATTAAAAGCTCGATGATTAATTTATATTGTGGAGGGTAAAAATTGAGTGTCAACAGTTGTCCCTTTTTTGGGCATGATCGATGAACGAGATCGTAGATAAAGAAACTTGACAAATCCAATTTTTACCCGACCACATCTTCATCTTTTGAAAGACTCTTGGTACAGACTTTGAGAAATTATGGTCCATAATCAAGAACCTCAGTTCCAGTAAATGAGAACATAACCAGATGTTGGGATGACACTATAACAACTGAGAAACAAGAACCAAATTCCTATATATCTCAGGTTACATGAGAATTCAGGCCACTTGTAGTTCAAAACACTTTATTTTATGCATGATTTTGAAAAAATTCAAAAGCTATCCCAATATGAAATTATGGAGAAGTTGGAATACTTGGGAATGAGAATTTAAGAGCAAATGTTGGGACACAATCGAGTTTTCAAAATTGAGCCTGTCTATATATCCTTGGACTTAGGATTCAAGCTGTTTGTAGCTCAACACCATCGGTTGAAGAGGAAATCTCTTATTCTGAGATAGCCTCTAGCTTAGGAGGAGTGACAAATAAATTAAATCATAAAAAAGAGGCTTGCAACCTCTTAACCATAAATATGGAGCTCTTCATATTCATAATTGAGAACTTACACGGACATAGTTTTTAAAATTCTTGGCATATTATCACTCGGATCAGAAGCATTACCTCTGGTAACAGTTGAGATCACCGAGATGCGAAACTAAAAACTAACGAACAAAAAGAAATACCCACATGCCTTGTGACAGGGGTGTGGTTGGAGTTTGGTAGGAGTCACTTTTCAGCTCGTATCCGAAGATTTTGAAGTCCCTCTTCAAACTATGTCCTAGTTCACTGCTAAGAAAAAGTTCCATGTTGTGCTGCATCCTACTTGATGATGTTCATACCTGTGGTTCATTTTAAGAATTCACCCTTTTGGATGCTCTCGATATAACTAAGGCAAAATGTTAGTAAAAATCATAACTTAAATTAGGGATGATATCTTTTACCATGTTCAATATATATTCTTTTTTTCTCGATGTGATAGATAATAAGATTATATGATGCAATCATGATGATGGCCCTCTCGGCAATGAATGATGATGTCTTTCTTGAATATGTGAGGAACGTCATGATCCTTTTGGCAGCTTGAGAATGCAATGGCTCTCTCGGCAATGAATGATAAAATGGCCCTCTCAGCAATAAATGATGAAATGACCCTCTCGGTAGCTTGAATGATGAAATGGCCTCTCGGCAATGAATGATGCAATGACCCTCCCAGTAGCTTAAAAATAAAATGGTTATCTCAATAATTGAAGATGCAATGTCCCTCTCGACAATGAATAATGAAATGACACTCTCTTGACTTGAAAATAAAAAGGCCATCACAGTAATTGAAGATGCAATGGCCCCCTCGGTGACTTGAAAGTAAAATGACCCTCTCGAAATAAATGATAAATGACCCTCTTGGCAATGAATGATGAAATGGCCCTCTTGGCAGCTTGAATGATGAAATGGCCCTCTCAGCGACTTGAAAAATAAAATGGCCTTCTCGATAATTGAAGATGCAATGGCCCGATCTCCAATTAATTGCTTTGATCTCCCTCTTCTTGATAGACATCAGACAAAGTGCAAGACTATTTAAAAAAGAATAACTGTTGAAAAATAACTTTGATAAAAAATTATTGTCAATGTCATGTCATATAAAACTCAAATGAACATGTTTGGCTTATGATATAGCTTTCTTGACGCATCATAGTTATTTTGAATTTGTTATTCGGTTGAAGATCTTCAAGGTTGGTTTCAGACTTCTAACGGCACTTGATGAAATTTTTGAGAACGACCTCGAGAATTTTTGTCCCAGTTAAATGTCATAATGAATTACTAGCTTGTTAGAAGAACCCCGGAAATTTTTAATTTTTGAGATCTTCTCAAATATTCTATTCTAGTTAAAATTTCTGATATGCCTTAAATTTCGTCTTGTCCGAGATGGAACTTCTTGTTTAGAATTTTTTAGTTCCTTTTGAATGGCCAGAGTTCGCTGGAATCACAGCTTTCTCTATACACCAATCCTCATTGACTTTCATTGTATTAATAGTACTTGCTGATGATGGGGCAAAGGATTATTGTTGACACTAGGAGTGACAGTCTGAAGAGTGACAATCCTTTGATCAATCAAGTCCTGAATTTTGTGCTTTAAGTTGATGCCATTCTCAGTGGTATGACCCACAACTCCTGAATGATAAGCACATTTATGGTCTACTCTATAGAATTTTCCCAAAGGATTGGCTGGTCTTTCTTTTATAGGGTAGAGCATGCATGTTGCTTTCAATCATTCATAAAGTTGGGTTCGACTTTCAACCAAAGGAGTAAAGACTCGAGGAGTTCTCTTCACAAGATTTGGACGATAAATATTGCAATTACTTCTTGAAGATAGAGGTACCTGATAGTAGTTTGGGGGATTTTGGGAAGTATGTGCTGATATTTGAAACTTTGAATATTGTGGAGTTTGGTAGCTTGGAGGGATATTTTGGTAATTCAGCAATGGAGCTTGGATATTTGGAAAGATATTCTGGTAATTTGGCTATGGAGCTTGAAAATTTGGAGGGATATTTTGATAATTTGATAGTGGATCCTGGAAATTTGATTGGACATGAAAATCTAGGTAGGGATTTTGTGGAGCTTGGTGATAGGTATTGGATAGTGAATGTTTTTGACCATCGAATTTGACATGTTTTGCTCTTGGTTCAGATTAAATGGAAGAAACATCTTTCCTCTTCCTTCTCGATAGAATTGAACATTCTGTTTGAGTAGTTATTCGGGTGATTTTTTCTATCTCAAGACCGTATTCGATAGTCTCGCCAACTTTAACTATTTCGCTGAACTTTGCTCCCATAAGAGGCAACATCTTATCAAAGTACTCCGGCTCTTGAATGCGTAGGAAGGCTTCATTGATCTCTTGCTCGGTCATAGGAGGTCTAACCTTTGCAGCCTCTTTCCTCCAACGGTAAGCATATTCTTGGTAGCTCTCAGTAGACTTCTGTTTGATTTTCTCCAAGGAGTATAGATCAGGAACAATTTTGATGTTGTAAGAAAATCTTTTGATAAAGTCATGGACCAAAACATTCCAACAAGATCACCGGTTCATTTCTTAGGAGGCAAATCATTCCAAGGCCACCCCACTGAGGCTTTGACTGAAAAGTCGCATTAGTAATGCCTCATTTTTCTTGACACCTACAAGCTGATCATAATATGCTCTTAGATGGGCCAGAGGATTGCTATTTCCATTGAAAGTATCAAACTTTTGTATTTTGAACCCTTCTGGGAGGTTCAAATCAGGAAGAATGCACAAATTCTCATACTTCAGTCCTGCAACATCTGGTGCATAATGGAATTGCTTCATAGCCTTTGCAATTTCTTCCTTTATGTCTAACTTGGCCATCTCTTTCCTGGCCTTCTGTTCCTTCTTCATCTCCTCATAAGGTTTGGAATATGGGATGAAGGGAATGTATGCTTCTGATAGTGTTGGAATATGAAAAAGGAGTTTTGGTGATATGGGTTGAGTAGATGGTGGATTTTGAACATTTGAAATAGGTTTCTGATATGCGGATGGATATATTTGAGGGTTGTTAGAATTTAGGCTTTGAAGAGGAGGTGGTGTTTGGTGTGATGTGCTGGCATAATAGAGCTTAGGAGTGGTTAAGTCGATTACGGGAGTCTTTTGGATAGTAATAATGATTGAATCTTTTGGAGCATGTTTGGTAGTTAGATTCGGAGGAGGAAAATGAAATAAAGGCCTTTCATCCTCTAGAGCATGAGTAGTGGTGGCAGCTAGGTTGGTCAGATCTTGAGTCTTTTGTATCTCAGCCCTTATTTCGGCAATTTGTTGCATTAGTTGTGCAATCAACTTGTTCTGTTTGGCAATTACAGAGTCCATTACCTTAACTTCAGTTAAATTAATGCCCTCACTATTCTCAATCATTTTTCCTTTCCCTTTCGACAAACTTTGGTCAGGGAAGGAATCTTTGGAATTCTTAAACCTTGTGAAGTATAGATGTCCAGTTATTTTCTTAACACAGATCAATTCTAAGTACCTGTCGAATGAAAAATAACTCAAAAGATTAATATGTTAATCCTTGTTAATACTAAATAATGCAAAATGTCAAACAGAAGAATAAACACATATAGTTGAATTGTTCAAAGACATACTAACCCATGAATATAGGAAAATGACTAAATAGGCGAAATATTCAAGATTTGTGAAACAGGGAGATGTTTTAACAATATTTCCTTACATCTTTTGAAATTGATGATTCCTTTGTAAGGAAGGATGATGGAGAAAAAAAAGCTTTTCTAAAATGAGGGACCGAGCCTTGAAAGGTTGCCTACATATCTCACTAAGGAGAAATCAAGCCCTACGTAGTTCGGCTAGCTTAAATATTTTTCGAATTGAAATGAAAAATTCACCTCTTATCAAATGAAAGAGTAAAAAATTTCAGAATTTTGAGAGTGGAGTTCGAATTTTATTGAGAAACTCAAGTGTCGAAGATTGTTTGGACAAACTTTTGACAGTGACTTGATTTGTTGTGCTTAGGGGATTCTAGAAACTTTAGAAAAGAAGTGGATTAGAAGTCTTCAAACAAAGCAACATAATCATACAAGCAATTATAAAATATAGAGTGTAAGCAGATATTGCACGTCCTAAACAGATGTGTGATCCTTTTGTGCCAAGGGTAGGCCTAACGATTTGAAGGATGTATACGCAATTCTAAATGTTTCATTACCCCAAAATATTTATACAAGCTTTATTAATAGACTGAATGGGGATGGGGAAAGGGAAGTACAAAAATCAGTCCCACGCAGGGGTACAATCTAAAACTAAACCTTCATGGAAGATTTCTTCTTCTTGGACCTCTCGTCAACTCTGAATGTCTTTGAATGTAATACCTTGTAGACAACCTTCTTTTGATTAAAATATGCTAATAAAATGAATTTCCAACCCCGAGGGACAAAGGTTCACCAAACAACATATACATCCTTCAAATATAAACACAAAAGCATGATCATCCATTTGGACCGGAGGCCACTTTGGACTCAAGGTGGTCTTTCTAATGGGCCCAACACGCCTTACGCGTTGGGTCGTCTTATGCCAATGCTTAGATGTAGGGATTTTGTTTTGCTCTACCTTGGGTTGACTAAGAATTATTTTTTATTTCACTTGGGACCGAGTTGGACAAACTTCGGGGTGAAATAGTAAATGGCATCGGAATGACCGCAAACCAACTATCCATTTACTATTTTCAAAGAAATATTTAGGATTTTTTTGAAGGGACAGCCGTGGATAACCATGTAACCGCCCTTAACCTAATGCATTCTAATTGCCGATTGGCAAAAATATGCCATGAATGACAATTTATAATAATTAAATTTAAACAAACAAGCACAAATAGAAAAATAAAGGCAATTACTAATTATTACAACCCGTATAGTTAGTCAAACAAATCCTAATCTAATGGTTAGAACCTAATTAAATACCTAGCAGAATCGTCATTTCTGTTAATTGGAAAAAATGACTTTTGATTTCCTAAAATAAGATTTAGTAATAAATTAATCTAAGTACAAATCAAATTTCCAAAATTAAAAGAGTCGCCACTTAATTTTAAGGAAAATTAAGAAACCCTTAAAAAAGAATTTTAAGACCCTAACAGAAAAGGTCTCAAAATTTCAGAGAAATGGGTAAGGGTTCAATTTTCACTTTTGAGAAGAAATTAATCACTCAAAAATGGCCGCTAACTCGCGGTTGACCGAATATTTAAACTAATTTGACTAACTTAAAAAAAAAACAATGGTTGCTAACTCGTGGTTGACTGGCAATTTAAACTCATTTGACTAACTTAAAAAAATAATGTTTAAAAAATAAAATTTGAAAATCTAGCCACATTAAATTTGATTACTTTTAAAATAAAAAGAAAAATTGAGTTTCTAAAATTTAAACTAAAAAATGACTAAGTATTAAAGACCTAGACATATATTTTTCAAATTAGAGAATCACAAAAAATCAAATTGAAATGAAACTAACATAAATGGTTTGACTTTTGGGGAAATAAATTAGATTACAATTAAACAAATAAAAGTTAGTATTCAAATAAATACAAATAAAATACATGAAACAAAGTAAAAGAAGAGAGTTAAGAGTTTTGGGCCTTTAGCCCTATTTAATTCCTGTTGCACTCCTTTAAAATTGGGCTTTAGCCATTTTATGTTTTGTATACACTAGTTGTATATCAGGTGTATAACATTCGAATAAAAAATGGTTGCTCTCAATTTTGGGGAAGAATGATATATATAGTTCTTTAATTAGGATAATGGATGGGGGGAAAATCAGAGGGCGATTAGGGGAATTGGGAACGGATTAGGGCTTCCTTTCTTCCCAGAACATATCTGTCTCGACAAAAGGGAATTTGGGCCTTCCTGGCCCAAGAAAATGTGAGATGGGGTCCAAAAGAACCCGAAATTGTAGTTCATGCAAAGAAGTAAAATTAATGATTAGTATGGGACTCATAGGTGTATCTCGACAAGTGTTAAAGAAACATAAGCATAAGCAAACAAGTAAAACGCACAAATAGGGAAGCACTATGCCTATCCTAGTTGAGTATGCGCTCTTGAATCATTCTTAAAAATAGAATTCAATCAAAACCTGGTAATAACTTGAGCTAAAAATAAGATGAACAAATAAATAGCCTTATAGATAGGACACTTCAACTCCATCAAAGACACTCTGATGGTAGAAATACAATGGGCGCAGGAGATCTAAAATTAATTAAAAGTCACACTTCACATAAACTCATGACCATTGACGAAGGAATAATAGAGAAAGAGACCTGGTCTAGCTTAAATCTAACCAAAGAGGGAGGGAATGCTTTTGTCAGGAAATGCAAATCGAGTTAAAACTTGTTGTTAAACAGCCACATTCCAGAAACTCTCAAAAATGAATAAACAAACTTAAAGGCACAATCCTATATATACATATGAAAATATGGATGAACAATGAAGGCATTTCTAGTGAAAAAACTTGTAAACTCAAAGCTGGTTAGATTCAACAAATAGTAGAAAAAAGTGATTTTAAGCATGAACATAGTAACAGATTCAGTCATCACACGAGGATAAAATCAGTCAGAGGATATAGAACAAATTACTGATGCCACTAAACTTTTAGAACCATTTATCCCCTATAAACACATACGTAGAAGCGAACTTTAAGAGAAGTAATAAGATACAGTCACCAAAGAAATGAGACATTAACAACTTCTAGTGAGCAAAAACACAGAAGCCAACCCGATCTTTGCTATAGGAATAGAAAATTCATAGGGAAACTTAGATTGTTCTAGACCAAAGAAGGAAATAAAGCATTTTCAATATATAGACTTGATTCAGGGATATAACATTCCAGGGATTAACAAAGGGTGAAAACAAGTCTTGTCTTAACAAAGTAATGGAACCAGTGATTTTAGTTTAAAACAATAATATCTCATCTAAGCATGCTCCTACTAAAGAGGATAAAATTAATTCTTTCAATAGACCCCAAGGAAGGGCAACATAACCTTGGCAAATGTGTGTCTATATAATATCAACTAGACATATTTTAATCTAGAAACAAAATGCCATAATCCAGAACCTCAGTTCTAGTAAATGAGAACATAACCAGACATTGGGATTATACTATAACAACTGAGAAACAAGAACCAAAAAGATTCACAATGGACTAGTCTTTTCTTGGTAAACCAAGTAACATATGCTACGAGGCTATAAAATAAGGACAGATCAGCTATTATATGGTGAATTAGACCATTCTTTATCCTTAGATATGATGAGAAGGGACAGTCATCAGAAGGAAAACACACTCAGTGCTTATTAAAGCAAAATATACCTTAGAACCACCATGATTCCAGCCCAACAAACCAGATTCATGAGAAAGAAGGGTGAGATATATATGAAACCATTCCCTATTTACAACAAGCTCAACATGTTATGAACATGATAGCGAATTCTCAAGAAAGGAAACTTGACTTCTAGCTCATGCGAGCGATAGCAACACTTCTAGGTGGTGGAAAATGCAAAAATGATTTCACACTATCTAACATTTTAGTAGGAAACGATAATGACCACAACATATAACTAAGCTGATCAGTATTGTCAAGCGAACTAGGAAATTTTTAAAGAAAATCTAAACAAAGAAGATAAACATACAGATAATAGTATGAATAAATCTGGAATTTGAACATTCTTGAACTTAATATGATTATTTGCGACCTAAAGATTTGAACTTTAATAGCTACCAGATAACAAGAAGAAGATGAACCCATGATTATTTGTGACCTAAGAGGATTTAACAAATGCCAGCACTCGAATACGATAGGCAGATTGTAACATGCCATTGAACTTTTTGATGGTCAAAAACTTGAAACGAGCGTACATGAATAAGCCAGGCAAACCAAAACACGAAAGAGAAATCATTCATATAGAGATTGAAGCAAGCAACCTTTAATATTGACAACGTCATAACGAACGAAAGAGATAGCGAAATTGATGGCAACAAACTACATTTTATCCATCAAAGCTACAAATAAATGAGCCAGAACAAACTAAAATTGGTGAGAGATTTACGTTTTTTGAAGCAGGTATTTGGATCTCAATGAGCCAAGCTTTCACTACCAAAAGAAGCTGCGTCTCTGAGCTTCCTCAACCCTTAACAACTTTTTAATTTTTAAAGGAGTGCTTTCTAAGAATTTTTCTCAAAACATCATGAAAATTGATTGAGTTATTTTATAGGGTTTTCGAATAAAAAATGGTTGCTCTCAATTTTGGGGAAGAATGATATATATAGTTCTTTAATTAGGATAATGGATGGGGGGAAAATCAGAGGGCGATTAGGGGAATTGGGAACGGATTAGGGCTTTCTTCTTAATTCAAAATCTTCATATGGTATAAGGGACAAACTCAAATCCTCAACCCTTAACAACTTCTTAATTTTCAAAGGAGTGCTTTCTAAGAATTTTTCTCAAAACATCATGAAAATTGATTGAGTTATTTTGTTGGGTTTTCGAATAAAAAATGGCTGCTCCCAATTTTGGGGAAGAATGATATATATAGTTCTTTAATTAGGGTAATGGATGGGGGGAAAATCAGAGGGTGATTGGGGGAATTGGGAACGAATTAGGACTTTCTTCTTAATTCAAAATCTTCAAATGGGATAAGGGATAAACTCAAATCCTCAACAGATTTGAGAACTTGTCCGTTGATTTATGAGGAAAAGCATATGATTGAGACACATATGAGATTCCTCATGACAAATTCGTACCAAAGGAAAGAGGAAAGGGACATGTAAGTACGAATTGGAGGGGATGAACGTTGGGGAATCTAGATTCATTTGTTGGTTTGTTCATCGTTTGGTGAAGGAGAAAGGGTTGGGGGTGGGTGAGTTCAAATATATACATATATATGTATGTATTTCAGACAGAAAAGGGATAAATGGGTTGGGCCGGGTTAGACTCGGTTTTGGGCCAAGTTTTGTCAAAAATGAATTAAAATAGGTCCAAAAAGAGGGATTGAAAATGGGTTCAAGGTGTAGGGGTATTTTGATTTAAAACTTGGCCAAATTGATTGCAGTCTAAGCCAATTAAGTGCAATCAATTGAATTCGATTGACTAATTTGACTACGCAATGAAATAATACAAATTAATTAAAGAGCTTTTAATATTATCAACCTAAAATAATTAAATTAATTTCAAAATAATAACTCCTAAAACAAAAATAAATTTTATTTTGAGAAAATATTTTTTGCATTTTCAAAAACTAATTATTTCAAATTATTAAAATTAAAATTTCAACGATTAATTTATATTGTGGAGGGTAAAAATTGGGTGTCAACAATATATATAGTTCTTAGATTTTCTTTAATGTTTTGATAAAAAATTGGGTACCCTCAAAATTTTTTAAGGTTGTGAGTATTGATGCATTTATACCTTTTTGAATATATGAAAATGTTTGTTCTAATATTGTGAAGGTAAGTTGACACTGAAAGCATGACCTGTGAGTCTATACTTGATTGTGGATGCAATTGCCATGTGTGCTGTGAGCTTATTTTGCTGCATTCATGCATCTTGTATGAACCCAGAACTTGCTTTGTTACTCTGAAAGTTGGTTTGGTGATGTGGTGGATATGGAAAGAATCTTAGGCCTTTGTTCTTTGAGTGAAACCACTTTCAGTCTAAAATAACCCGCCAGTTAAGTGTGAGAATCATTTTTTCCAAACTTTTGAGCTTATTATGTACTCATTCTTTCTTTATACTTTGTTAGCTTAACCTTGTCTGATGAAATATCTTGATATTGGCCCTAGTCTATTCTTGAACATGTGAACCTTGATTGAAGCCAAAGGCCTAAGTTGAGGGTGGCTGCAATTGGTGGCCTTAGTTTAAGGTATAGATATTGTATACTTTACTTGAGGCTAAAAGCCTAAGTTGAGGGTTGCCCTTATTATGGTAAAGTAAAATTGATAAAGTGGTTAGTTGGGAAATCCAGAAAGAAATGAAAAAGCATGAATCGAGTGAAGAAAAGGAAGAAAAGTGCCTTTAGTTGAGAAAAAGTAGCAAAAATGAGTTTGAAATCAAGGCACAGCAGAAAAAGAGAAAAAAAAAAGCATTCGAGAAAAGTTGAAAGCAAGTGAACTAGGAGGGATTGATGAAAAAAGGGTTGGATTATGAAAGCAAAAAAGTGTTGGTAAACATGATTCAAGGATAGATTTTAGTCAATGCTTGCCCTAAATGCCGCACTAAAGCACTTGTGCCTATGTTACAAGCCTATAAGTCCTAAAGCGATCCAATTCCACCCTATCACAAGCCAGAAGATGAGTAGAGAGGCAAGCCTATGGTGATATTCATTGTGCATGAACTTCAATTGTGAGAGTGAGAATATTTCCTCAGTCCCTGATTTTTAAATGTTCTTGAGCGAATATAAGGGACTTCTTTCTAGTGAGGGCATTTGCACTACTTGAGTAACATATGACTATACCAGTGATTGTAGACGGTTGATGCTCCTTAGCTTATCATAGTTGGATTGTCAGGTATCTCATTATGTTCCTGTTTGCTCAATAACTTGGCAACCCTATTTTTAAAGTAGTAGTTCAGCACCTGAAACAAATGAGCTGTTGTATATGCCACTGATATAGCTGCTATGTATTTCTCTTTGTCTACATAGATTAAGTCATCACTTAAGGACAACTAATAATTCTAAGTTGAGGGTGTTGATGTGCAGTCAAATTAAAGCACATTTGGTGCCTAAAACAAGGGATTTTATGAGTTCTTAAAGCGACTTTTTAGTGTTTTGATATGTTTTTGTGTTAATCTTGTAGAAAAGTTATGTTGGCATGATTTTAAAGAAAAGTTATAGATTTTACTGAAACATAGGCCATACGAGCCCTCCTACTAGTCGTAGCTCATACTTCACGCTACAAGTCGTAGGTTGTGTCGTAGTAGGAATCAGAGACTAAAAATTAGAAACCTGCCAAGTGAAGGCCACCCCTACGAGCCCAGCTTACGAGTCATAAGACATACTACAAATGGTATAGGTGGAATCGTAGCAAGAATTAGAGAGCTAAAATATTGGACCAAAATCTGAAGACCAAGACTACGAGACCAATATACGAGTCGTAGCTCCAGTAATGACTCATATCTATGTATTATACCAGTTCAGTCCAAGATGCTAATAACTTGATATGAGACCCCGACTATGACTCGTAGGCCAACCTACAATAAAATTTATCAGATGTTAGCTATCTTTTCTGCATAATTCCTAGGGTTATTTTGTAAATACTTTAAATAGTTTAAGTTAGGTTTTTGAGAGGGAGTACAAACAATACATATTTCTCCATTATATTTTAAACCTTTTCTTAGGTTTTTAGAGTCGATTATTGTTCTCTTTGGGAAACCCATTTTGGGGATTGCAAATCTTCCTTTGAACTCATTGTTGATCAATCAACCTTATGTGTTTTTAATTTTTGGTGCATATCTCCTTCATTGTTATTGGTGAAACTCTTAATATGTCTATTATGTGCATTTTTGTGTATTTTATCTTAGCCATGAGTAGCTAAACACCCACAACTTGGGGTTGTGAGAACCATGGGTAGTTTACTTGAGATGACCTAGGTTTTGTGCATATCTATGATTGGGGTTTTGCATGTATTGTTTATTTCCCTTCATGACCAATATTGTTTGGTGGTGGCCAACACCAAACCCCATCTACTATCATAATCCCGACCAAGGTAGTGATGAATAGGAAAAAGAAAGTAGATGACAAGATTCAGTTGATGTTTTCTTGTCTAATTGACCAAACCTAACCAAGGGGAGGTTAACTGGGATAATAGATAATGGTTTGTTGGCACACCATGGTAGCCGACCAAGCGCCATGGTGAAATTCAACCTTCACCTTCACAACAGGGCTAGAATAACCTAAGTTACCATCCTACATGCGATTCACTAATCATGGTTATATTATTTAGGGTAATTAAGTCAACGAACCATGGGAAACACAATTCCTAAGTTGTCCCCAGAATTGAGTGTTTTCCAGAATTTTAATTAGTGTTTATTTATGTTGTTTTTGAATCACAACACCCCCCAAACTAAGATTATAGTTATAGATACTAGGAATGATTAGTAGTGAAATCTTATAGTTAGGCCCCGTATTCCCTGTGGATTCAACCCTAACCTCGGTTAGGTTAATTACTAATAGCGACCGCTTTCTTATTAGAGTGTAACCATCAACACTCGCCCAAGTAGTGGCCAACCAAGTCCAACAAGGGGCCCAAGTAATGTGGTGCTTTGGGAGGAGTTCAAATTGGCTTTCCTTAATCAGTTTTTCTCTCTTGAACTTAGGGAGACATAATTGGTAGAAATTATGAACTTGAAACAAGGTTCTTTGAGTGTGAGGGAGTATACCCTTAAATTTAATCAACTTTCAGAGTATGGTTCTCATTTGGTGGCCGATACTAGGTCAAGGATGAATAAGTTTATTTTGAGGGTCTCTGACTTGGTAAGTGAAGAATGCTGGTCCACCATGCTTATTGGTGACATATTCTTGTCTCGATTGATAACCTATGCCGAGTAAATGGAGAAAGAAAAGATAAGAAAAAATAGGGGCCATAAGGCCAAGAGAGCCCGTTATGGGGGTAAATTCCATAGGGGTGTCCAATTACCTCAAGGCCAAAGGCCTCCTCATGCTACAAATAAGGAGTTTGCCAAACCCTTCCCTAG
This sequence comes from Solanum virginianum, assembly GCA_000787875.1. NCBI lineage: Eukaryota > Viridiplantae > Streptophyta > Magnoliopsida > Solanales > Solanaceae > Solanum > Solanum virginianum. The sequence goes on along the minus strand of DF357466.1, from coordinate 115,931 downwards.
ACCTCAAGGTATCAGTGGTGTGGCTCCTAATGATGTATGTCCTAGATATGGGAAGGGTCATGATGGCCCATGTTTGAACAATTCTAATGCATGCTTTGGTTGTAGGAAGCTTAGTCACAAGAAGGTAGATTGTCCAAGAAACCATGTCAAGGGCCAAGGTGCAAATGTGTACCATTGGGTAGGGGTGGTTCTCAAGGTGGTAACCTAAGGCACAATCGATTCTATGATCTACATGGGAGGTAAGGGGTTAGTAAGGTCCCCGATATTGTTATCGGTATGTTGAAAATCTTTGAGTTTGTTGTGTATGCTTTGATTGATCTAGGTGCTACTTTTTTTTTGTTACCCCTCTTGTTGCTAAAAATTTTCATGTTGTCCGTGAGTTTTTTGCATGAGTTGTATGAAGTGTCTACTCTTATTGGTGCCTCTATTGTTGCTAGGAAAGTTTAAAGGAGTTGTCCTATTTGTGTTTTGCATAAGTTGTTGCCTTGTGATCTTGTTGAATTAGATGTGGTAGATTTTGATGTCATACTTGGGATGGATTGGTTGCATGCCTACTATGCGTCTATTGATTGTAGAACCTGTAGGATCAAGTTTCAATTTCCTAATGAACCCATCCTTGAGTGGGAAAGTCAAGATGTGATGGTCAAGGTTAGATTCATTTAATATATTAAAGCCCATAAGTTTCCCAAGATATGATGGTCAAGGGTAGATTCATTTAATGTATTAAATCCCATAAGTTGATTTCTATGGGGTGTTTGTATCATTTTGTGAGGGTTAAAGATGTGGAGTCCAAAGTCCCTTCCATTGAGTTGGTCCACATTGTAAATGAGTTTCTTGATGTCTTCCCAAATGACCTTTCCGGTGTCCCTCCTGAAAAAGAAATAGATTTTTGCATAGATCTCCTTCTCTACACTTAACCTATCTCCATTTGCCCTTACCGTATGGCCCCGGCAAAGTTGAAGGACTTAAAGGAGCAATTGAAAGATTTGTTGGAAAAGTGATTTATTAGACCTAGTTAATCACCTTGGGGTGCACCGGTGTTGTTTGTAAAGAAGAAAGATGGGTCACTTAGAATGTGCATTGACTACCGGCAACTCAATAGGGTCACTATAAAGAATAGGTATCCTCTTCCAAGAATTGATGACTTGTTTGACCAATGGCAAGGGGCTAGCTTTTTCTCTAAGATTGATCTTTGGTGTGAGTACCATCAAGTGAGGGTGAGGGAGTGTGATATTCCCAAGATGGCCTTTCGTACTATATATGGGCACTATGAATTTGTGTTGATGTTCTTTGGGTTGATTAATGCACCGACCATCTTCATAGACCTAATGATAGGGTCTTCAAACCCTAGCTTGATTCCTTTGTCGTTGTCTTCATTGATGATATTTTGATCTATTCACATAGTAAGGAGGAGCATATGTGTCATTTGAGGATGGCTTTGTTGTGGTTTTCATTGATGATATTTTGATTTATTCACGTAGTGGTGAAGAGCATATGGGCCATTTAAAGGTTATGTTGCAAAGATTGAGGGAGGAGAGATTATATGCTAAGTATGACAAGTGTGAATTTTGGTTGAAGGAGGTTGCATTCTTGGGTCATGTGGTGTCGGGGGATGGCATCAAAGTGGATCTTAAGAAGATCGATGTGATTAGGAATTGGCCTAGATCATTGAACCTATCGGATTTTAGGAGTTTCTTAGGCTTTGCGTGTTACTATCAAAGTTTTGTGAATAGGTTCTCTTCCATTGCTTCCCCTATGAAAAAATTGACTTTAAAGAGGGTTAAGTTTGAATGGACCGATGAATGTGAGAAAAGCTTCAAAACATTGAAAGATAGACTTATGTTCGCTCCTATATTATCACTACTGGATGGGCTTGAGGGTTTTGTTGTGTACTGTGATACATCTAGAGTTGTTTTTAGCTGTGTGCTAATGCAAAATGGTAAGGTTATAGCCTATGCTTCTAGGCAACTCAAAGTGCATGAAAAGAACTACCCTACCCATGATCTTGAATTAGCCGCCGTGGTGTTGCATTAAAGATTTGGTGTCATTATTTGTATGGGGTGCATGTAAATATCTTCACCAATCATAAGAGCCTTCAATGTATCTTCATCAAAAAGATCTCAATTTGTGACAAAGAAGGTGGCTAGAACTTGTCAAAGATTATGACATGTGTTTGCATTATCATCCAGGTAAGGAAAATGTGTTGGCGGATGCTTTGAGTCGGGTGCCCATAGGTAGCCTAGCTCATGTGTTGATGGTTTGAGGGAGAGAATTCTTGACGAGGCCTATAATCCTTTATACTCTATCCACCCCGGTTCCACCAAAATGTATAGAGACTTGAGGGATGTGTATTGGTGGGGAGGCATGAAGAGGGATATTACTAAATTTATTTCTGGTTGCCATAGTTGTCAATAGGCCAAAGCCAAACATCAAAGGCCGAGTGGCCTAACCCAAGACATAAAGATTCCCACTTGGATGCAGGAGGTAATTAATATGGATTTTGTGGTTGGGTATCCAAAAACTAGAAAAAGTTTTGATTCCATATGGGTGGTGGTTGATAGGATGATGGTAATTAATATGGATTTTGTGGTTGGGAATCCAAAAACTAGAAAAAGTTTTGATTCCATATGGGTGGTGGTTGATAGGATGATGAAATCGGCTTACCTTTTATCAGTTGACACTACATATGGGGCTGAAGAGTATGCAAGGTTGTACATCCATGACTTAGTGAGGTTACATGGGGTTCCTTTATCTATTATATCAAATTGTGGTGCATAATTTACTTTACACTTTAGGAGGTCTTTTCAAAGGGGTCTTGGTACCAATGTCCACCTTAGTATGACCTTCCACCCTCAAATGGATGGCCAAGCCAAAAAGACAATTCAAACACTTGAAGATATACTTAGAGCTTGTGTCTTGGAGCTTAAAGGTAGTTGGGATGACCATCATCCATTGATTGAGTTTTCCTACAATAATAGCTATCACTCTAGTATCGATATGGCTCCTTATGAGGCTCTTTATGGGAGACATTGTAGATCACCAATGGGTTGGATTGAGGTTGGAGAGGTAGCTTTGTTGGGGCTGGATCTGGTTATGGATGCTCTTGAGAAGGTTAAGATGATTATGCAAAGGTTGAGGATGGCCCAAAGTCGTCAAAAATCCTATGCCGATGTAAGGAAGAAAGACCTAGACTTCCAAATGGGTGATTGGGTCTATTTGAAGGTTTCTTCAATGAAAGGTGTGGTCCATTTTGGTAAAAAGGGGAAGTTGATCCCAAGGTATATTGGTCCTTATTAGGTGATAGAGAGAGTTGGCAAGGTAGTTTATGAGTTAAAGTTGCCTAGTGAAATGAATTTGGTTCATCCTGTGTTGCATATCTCTATGTTGAAAAAATGTGCTGGTGATCCTAATGCCATTGTGCCTGTTGATGTCGTTGGTGTTATGGGGGATAACTTGACCTATGAGGAAGTTCCTGTTCAGATCTTAGATAGGCAAGTAAAGAGATTGAAGAATAAAGAGGTGGCATCCGTTAAGGTCCTTTGGAGGAACCAACAAGTTAAAAGTGCTACATGGGAGGCCAAAATGAACATACAAAAGCAGTATCCTCATCTTTTCCACTTCACTCAAACCTAAGGTACAAATCCTAAGTCCTATATGCGATTTCAAGTCTTACATTTCAGCCCCTATGTCATTCATATGCATTCATGTTTAAGTGGATAAACTTATGATAATTGTTGAGATTTCAAAAATTGTGTTTTGCATGATATGTTGCGTCCTTGTTGGGGCTGATTTGTTCATAATTACCCTTGTCTTGTACATCTCTTTTACATTAGGGGACGAATGTTCCCAAGGAGGAGATATTGTAACGACCCCAAAAAGTGCCCCAAAACATGTCTCAGAATACCCGAAATTTTAATTTCCTTATATCTCAAAATCTATTTGTGATTTCAAAAATCCAACTTCTGATTCTTGTTCAGGGGTCCAAAAAAGGGGAAAAGGGTCTAACCCTGATTTAAAAGCAAAGAATTTGCAATTATGAAATTTTAAAAATCAAATTTAGTGGGGTTTTCGCGTCCCTCTCGCGACGCGCCCCAATGTAGTTTTGAACTCTATTTTTCAGCTTCGGTCCAAGACTTTAAGTCTTGGGACTAAAAGCTCCTATATATGTTTTTACCCATACTTAGTCATATTTCACCCTTATATCATCCTAAATATTTCCCAATATTAACTTAAACACTTAGTCGTATTTTCACTCTCCAAACTGAAGTCCCAAACTCTCATCCCAAGCTAAGGTTCTCCTTCAAGGTTCTTCTTCAAGCTTCAAGTCTCCATCTTCAATCTTTACCAAGTTCATCCTAAGCTAAGGTATGTGGTGTTGAACCATTGGGTCCTTTTACCCATGATGCCTAAGCCTTCTTTTTACTAATATTGCATGATTTAAAGTTGATTTTACATGTGGGTCTTGTATATTAAGAAATTTAGTGCACAGTGATTTTAGTTCATGAAAGTATGGTTGTTTTAGCATGTTTTAAGCTCTAAAGTTTGGATCTAATGTTGGATTTGGTGAGGGTTTTTGATTTGAATGTCTTGGCAGTGTTGCAAGGTATTGATTACTGGTTTTACTACATATTTTTTGCATGATTTCATCTCTAAATTGCATGGTCTTTTGCCCCTATTACACACCCCCAAAGTGTTTGATAAAATATCCGATAATGGTTTCTTGAGGAAATGAAGGTCCAAAGCATGAGATATGATATGGACGATGTTATGATAATGAAATGAGCTTATGTATATGAGTATTCCTATATGAAGTTTTGCACTAGAGCATATGACGAATACTAGATAAAGTGTAGAATTGACCATGCCCAATTCGGGGGGTTTGAACACCCGGATAGCCTAGTGAATGGTTTGTACTTCTCCACCTGGTGATGGGGTTGCATCATCACTAACCTAGATGGGGGTTTGTACTTATCAACCTAGGGAAGGGGTTGCACTTCTCCACCATGGTGATGGGGCGACATTATCACCAACCTAGAAGAGGTTTAGTACTTCTCCACCTAAGTGATGGGGTGGCAACATCACTAACCTACCAAGGGGTTCGAACTTTAGAAATTTAGCTTGGTCTCTTCCATATATATAATATCCTATATGAGTATGGGTTACTTAAGCATGTTTTACTTATGCATTGATCATACATGTCATGTTGCCATATCATGCCTATTGCCTATTGTTATACATTTTGATTATGAAACTTATCTCTTATTGCATGTCAGCCCACATACTTAGTATATTTAAGCGTACTAACACATACTCTTGCCTATATGATATCACCGTGTAGGAACTGGTGCTCAATTTGATCATCCTCCCCCTCCACGTGGCTAGTCGGTGCTATTCCAAGCTTGTTGGCGAGTCCTCTATTTCGACGACCTTAGTTTATGATTGCTATTATCTATGTATTGAGACACTTTCTTATATTCTATTTTGACTATGAGGGTGAGTCCAGTTACTTTGTCTTGGCCCCAGCTCTATCTATATATTTAGAGGTGTTGTTGGACAAGATGTGTAATTATGATATGAACTATGTCTCCTTGTATTGATGTTGATGTTTTGGCTAGCTATCCCTTAGCCCTTTTGTCCCTTTATGCTTGTTTTATGTCTTTTACATGCTTCAAGGACCAATGATGTGTAGTGATAAGTTGAGAGGCTTGACTGGGGTCCCCTCGGGTTCCCCATTCGCCGTGTCACGTCTAGGCCCTAGGCTTGGGTCGTGACATCTTAAGGAGTTCTAACCATCTCCTTTGTCTCAAGTTAAGATCTTTTTGTGTGAACGCATATTGGAGATTTTGTAGTCAGTAAACACATCTACATGAACTCCATACAAGTGATGGCGCCAAATCTTCAAAGCAAACACCATCGCTGCCAATTCAAGATCATGTGTGGGATAATCTCGCTATAGGCAATCCATCGGATTCAAGGGCCTAGGCCAATTCCTTATCACATCTATTATCACAACCCAAGACTAGGGTCTAGACTTGACCGGCGAATGGGGAACCCAAAGGAATCCCAAACAAGCTTCATAGCATATCATTACACATCCTTGGTCGTGGAAGCAATTAAAATGACAATAAGAGATAACATAAAAAAAGGGAATTGAGACTAAGGGTAAAGATCCATATCATAAACATCAAGAAACAAGAGAGTCAAGGCTCATAACATAGATACAAAACACGTCCAACAACACCTCTACTACATAGACAAGAGCAGGGGCCAAGATAAGCAATCGGGCTCACCTTCATAGTCAATACATACATAAGGAAAGACAGTCTTAGAATATAGCATATGATCATAACATTGTCCCCGGAATGGAGGACTCACCAACAAGCTTGAGTGATATTGTACTAACAATGTGGAGGAGGATGCTCAAGTGGGGCTTTGGTTCCTACATGGTGACATCATGTAGGCATAGAGTATGCGTTAGTACATTTGAATGTACTAAGTATGTAGGATGCAATGCAACAAGTGGTAAGCACTATAAACAAAATGTATAACATAGGCAATGAATAAGCTTATAGCAATATGACATGTATAAGTGATGCTTAAGAAAAACATGCATATACATAACATAATACATGTTTAAGAAGAGACCACTATCATATTGGTGGATCGTCACACCCTACCACCCTTGGTGAATGAGCTACTAACCCCATCAATTGGTTGCTGGATCATCGCACCCTACCACCCTTGGTGAGCGAGGTACAAACTCCCTGACATGGTTGGTAGATTGTCACACCCTGCCACCAGTGGTAACCGAGGTACAAACCCCTTGACATGGTTATCAAGGTACAAACCCCTTGAAACAGTCACCCAGCACATGACCCCCGAGTAGGGTGTGGTGACATTCCAACACTATATAGAGAATACCATATACATACATTCATTTATCATAATTTCATCATCATATAGTCATTTAATTCATAAGACATACATTGGACCTTCACTTCCTCAAGAAATTATAACGGGGCATTTCATCAAACACTTAGAGGGTGTATAGTGCTAGTGCAAAACCATGCAATTCAAGAGTGAAATCATGCTAGAAAATTCAGTGTAAAATCATCAATAGATACTTGGTAACACTCTCAAGCAATATACATCAAAAGCCTTCATTAAATCTTACATTAGATCTTAGATTCAATGCTCAAAACATGCTAAAATAGTCACAATTTCATAAAACCCAACATATTGTGTAGTGAAATTCATAATATGTAAGATCCATAAGTAAACCATCTTTAAATCATGCAATTTTGAGTAAAAGAAAGCTTAGGCATCATGGGAGAAAGGAACCTATGAAAGAAGCCCACATACCTTTGTCACAACCCGAGTCTAGGGCCTAGACATAACCGGCAAATGGGGAGCCCGAAAGGATCCCACACAAACAAGGTCCTCGGAATGAAAAACTCACCAACTATCAAGAGAAGGTCGTACTAGCCACGTGGAGGAGGATGCTCAAGAGGGACTCCGATTCATACATAGTCCTCATAGCATATCATTACACGTCCCTTGTCATGAAAGCAATTAAAAGACATTTGAAGAATTGCAATAAGGGCAAAAGGGCTAAGGGAGAACTTGTCATAGCATAGGATCAAGAGATAATAGAATCAACTCATAGCATAAATACATAGCTTTATCCAACGACACCTCTACTTCATTGATAAGAGTGGAGGCCAAGACATATAACTTGGCTCACCCTCATAGTCAACAAGATCAATACATCAAGGACAATAATGTCTTATACATTTCAAGAGTTCACAAACAAGGTCCTCGGAATGGAGGACTCACCAACTATCTTGAGAAGGTCGTACTAGCCACGTGGAGGAGGATGCTCAAGAGGGACTCCGATTCATACATAGTGATATCATATAGGCAAGAGATGCATTAGTACGTTTGAATGTACTTAGTATGTAGGCTGCAATGCTACAAGAGATAGGCATCATACTAGAATCAACTCATAGCATAAATACATAGCTTTATCCAACGACACCTCTACTTCATTGATAAGAGTGGAGGCCAAGACATATAACTTGGCTCACCCTCATAGTCAACAAGATCAATAAATATTGCATGTATGATCAATGCTTAAGTAAAACATACTTAAGTAACTCATGCTTATATAGGATAGCATATGTGTAGAAAAGACCAAGCTAGATTTTAAAAGTACAAACCCTTTGATAGATTAGTTATGATGCCGCCCCATCACCCTGGTACCAAGGTACAGACCCCTTGATAGGTTACCAAGGTACAAACCCCTTGATAGGTTAGTGAGGATGCCGGCCATCACCTTGGTGCCAACATACTCTTCTTTCATCATCATAACATCATATACATACTCTTATTTCATCATCATAACATTATTCATAACATAAGACATGCTTTGGATCTTCAATTCCTTAATAAACCATAACCGGATATTTTATCAAACACCTTGGGGGTGTGTAATGGGTATAAAAGAGCATGCAATTTAGAGATGAAATCATGTAGGAAAATCAGTCCTAAACATTTAATCAGCACCTTGCAACACCCCTAAGACATTCATATCAAAACCCCTCATCAAAATTTATAATAGATCCAAGATATATAGCTCACACCATAGCAAAATAGTCACAATTTTACATAGCTTTAACATAGTTCATAGACATCTTCATACTAGTAAACCATTTGTAAAAATCAACTTTAAATCATGCAATATTGATTAAAAGAGGGTTTAGGCAGCATGGGTGGAAGGACCTAATGGTTCAACACCACATACCTTAGGTCTAGAGTTGCTTGGAATTGAGATTGGGAAGAATGGAGGCTTGGAAATGATCTT
>DF357466.1:94501-104903 GCA_000787875.1 Solanum virginianum | reverse complement strand
ATCTGAACCAGAACCTCCTCATAAGTCAAATTGTCTTCAACAACACCCACAACATCAAGAGGCACAATAGCATTAGGATCTCCCACACATTTCCTCAGCATGGATTCATGAAAGACCGGATGAACCAATTCCATCTCACTAGGCAATTCTAACTCATAAGCTACCTTGCCAATTCTCTTCAATACACTATAAGGACCCACATATCTTGGGCTTAACTTTCTCTTCTTACCAAAACAGACCACACCCTTCATGGGTAACACCTTCACATAAACCCAATCACCAACTTAGAATTCAAGATCCTTTCTCCTCACATCGTCATAGGACTTTTGGTGACTTTGGGCCATCTTCACCCTTTCTCTAATCATTGTAACCTTCTCAAGAGCCTCCATAACCAGATCTAGTCCTAACAATGCTACCTTACTAACCTCGAACCACCCAACAGTGATCTATAATGTCTACCATAGAGAGCTTCAAAAGGAGCCATGCCGTTTCTAGAATGATAGCTATTGTTATAGGAAAACTCAATCAATAGAAGATGATCATCCCAAATACCTTTAAGCTCTAATACACAGGCCGTAAGCATATCCTCAAGTGTTTGGATAGTTCTTTCATCGTGGCCATCCGTTTGAGGGTGAAAGGTCATACTGAGCTTAGAGAGTTTGGATGGTCCTCTCGGGTTAGCCATCCATTTGAGGGAGGAAGGCCGTAAAAAGCTTAACTCTAGTACCAAGATCCCTTTGAAAGGACCTCCAAAAGTGTGAAGTGAATTGTGCCCCGCGATCCGATATGATGGACAAAGGAACCCTATGCAACCTTACCAAGTCATGATTGTATAACCTAGCATAATCTTCAGCCCCATATATGGTCCTAACCATTAGAAAGTGAACTAATTTTTCATCCTATCAACCACAACCCAAATGGAATCAAAATCCTTTCTGGTATTGGGCAACCCAACCACAAAATCCATATTAATCACCTCCCACTTTCAAGTAGAAATCTCTATGTCTTAGGTTAGGCCACTGGCCTTTGATGGTCAGCTTTGACTTGTTGACAACTATGACAACAGGAAACGAACTTGGGAATGTCCCTCTTCAAGCATCCCCACCAATACACATCCCTCAAATCTCTATACATTTTGATTAAACTGGGGTTGATAGAATAAGAAGAATTATGGTCTTCATAAAGGATTTTCTCCCTTAAGCCATCAACACAAGGCACACAAAACCTACCTTGGTACCTAAGGGCACTATCTCCCCCTTGGGAGAAAACCTCCACCTTGCCCTCTTTCACCAAGGCCCTCAATTCTAAAAATGAGGGATCAAGATCTTGCTTTGCTATCACCTCATCAACCAAGGTGGACTTAGAACCATCTATAACAATAACATCACCATTACCAACCTCCTCCGACCTAACCCCCAATCTAGCCAACCAATGCACCTCCCTAGCCATGTCCTTATCACCACCATCAACATGATCTAGGCTACCCATAGACACCTTGCTCAAACCATCCGTCACCACATTAGCCTTACCGGGATGATAATGTACACTCATATCATAATCCTTAAGAAGTTCTAGCCACCTTCTTTATCTCAAGTTGAGATCGTTTTGAGTGAAGACATATTGGAGGCTCTTATGATTGGTGAACACATCAATATGCACCCCATACAAATAAAGAAGCCAAATCTTTAAACCAAACACCATGACGGCTAATTCAAGATCATAAGTAGGATAGTTATTTTTATGTATGTTGAGTTGCCTAGAAGCATAGGCTATCACTTTACCATTTTGCATTAGAACACAACCCAAACCAACTCTAAAAGCATCAGAATACACAACAAATCCCTCTAGCCCATCCAGTAGTGAACATATAGGAGAAAACAAAGCTTATCTTTCAATGTTTGGAAGCTCCTTTAACATTCATCGGTCCACACAAACTTAGCCCTCTTTTGAGTCAATTTTGTCATAGGAGAAGCAATACAAGAGAATCTATTCACAAACCTCCTATAGTAACCCTCTAGGCCCAAGAAGCTCCTAATATCCGACAGGGTCAATGGTCTAGGCCAATTTCTAATCATATCAATCTTCTTAGGATCCATCTTAATACCAGCCCCTATTCCACATGACCTAGGATGGCAACCTCATTCAACCAAATTTCACATTTTTCATATTTAGCATACAATTTCTCCTCCCTATATCTTTACAACACAACCCTCAAATAACCCATGTGCTCCTCCTCATAATGTGAATAGATCAAAATATCATCAATGAAGACCATAACAAGTGAATCAAGGTAGGTTTTAAAGACCCTATACATAAGATCTATGAAGATGGCCGGTGCATTGGTCAACCCAAAAGACATAGCCACAAATACATAATGCCCACACCTAGTCTGGAAGGGCATCTTGGGAATATGACACTCCTTCACCTTCACTTGATGATACCCAAATTAAAGATCAATCTTAGAGAAGTGGCTAGTGCCATGCAATTGGCCAAACAAATCATCAATTCTTAGAAAAGGAGACCTATTCTTGATGGTGACCCTATTGAGTTGTCCGTAGTCAATACACATTCTAAGGGACCCATCCTTCTTCTTCACAAACAACACCAGTGCACCCCAAGGGGATTGGTTAGGCCAAAAAAAACCCTTCTCCAACAAGTCCCTCAATTGTTCCTTCAACACCTTTAACTTCGCTAGGGCCATACAGTAAGGGGAAATAGAAATGGGTTAAGTATTGGGAAGGAGGTCGATACCAATATCAATTTTCCTTTCGGGAGGAACACCAGAAAGGTCATTTGGAAAGACATCAAGAAACTCATTTACAACCGAAACCCACTATATGGGAAGGACCTTTGACTCCACATCCCTAACCCTCACAAGATGGTAGAGATACCCCTTAGAGATCAATTTACAGGCTTTAATGCAAGAGATGAACCTACCTTTGACCACCACATCATGACTCTCCCACTCAAGGATGGGTTTATTTGGGAATTCAAACTTGACCCTACGAGTTCTACAATCAATAGAGGCATAATATACATGCAACCAATCCATCCCAAGAATGACATCAAAATCAACCATGTCCAACTCAACAAGATCACAAGGCAATATATTATGCAAGATGCAAATAGGACAACTTTTATAGACTTTTCTAGCAATAATAGATGCACCAATAGGAGTTGACACCTCATATAACTCATGCAACAATTTAGGTTAAACGTGGAACTTTTTGGCAACAAAGGGGGTAACAAAAGAAAGAGTGGCACCCGAATCAATCAATGCATACACATCAAAATCAAATATTTTCAACATACCGGTAATAATATCGGGGAACTCATCAACCCCTTACCTCCCATGCAAAGAATAAAACTAATAGTGCCTTGGGGTACCATCTTATCAGAAACCTCTCTCCAAAGGAATCGCATTAGCACCTTGTGGACAAACCTCCTTACCTTTGTTGTGATTTCGAGGGCAATCCACCTTTTTGTGACCCACGTCTCCATAACCATAGCCTGCATTAGTATCTCTCAAGTATGGGCCCTTATGACACTTACCACACCTAGGACACACCTCATTAGGAACCACAACACTAATACCTTGGGTCCTTGGGAAGTTATTGGCAAATTTCCTATTAGAAGAATGAGAAGACCCTTGGCCTTGGTGGAGCTGGCCACCCCTTCAACTTTGGAACTTGCCACCAAAATGCGCCCACTTGGCATCACTGCCCCTCCTCTTCCTTAACTTCTCCTCCTCCCTTTGTTCGGTATGGGTCATCAAACATGACAAGTCCATATCACTAATCAACATAGTAGACCAGCAATCCTAACTAACCAAGTCGAAAACATCCATCACAAATTTGTTTATCCTAGATCTCGAGTCGGCCACCAAATGTGGAGTATACTTTGAAAGTTTGTTGAAATTGAGGGTATACTTCATCACACTAATGGACCCTTATTCAAATTCATAAATTCTACCAACTTAGCTTCCCTAAGCTTAAGAGGGAAGAATCGATTAAGAAAGGACACCTTCAACTCTTTCTATAGAACCACATTGTTGATCCCTTCTCCTCCTTCAATTGGTTATACCATATTTGTGCTACCCCTTTGAGTTGGTAGGTTGCCAACTCTACCTTATCCTTCGACCTAACATCTATGATAACCAAAATCTTGTAGACCTCATTAATGAACTCTTGAGGGTTCTCACTCACCTTTGACCTATGGAATTTTGGGGGATTTATCCTTATGTAATCTATCACCTGAGATGCTGGTGTAGGAGTATGAGGGACTTAGGCCCCTTGGTTGGCTTGGTTAGCCACAACTTGTGCAAGTAAAGTGAGAGCATCCTAAAGCTCTCCATTAGCTGATTGTTCCTAGGGTGTGTAGGCTCGTCTTCCTCTCGTGTTAGGAATAATCTAGCATAGCAAAGGATAATGGTTAGGGGGGAAAACCTTACCTCAATTTCTATGGCATGACATAGAGTAAGAAGAAGGGAAACATTTCCTTAATGCCTCATAGAATCTAGGTCATAGTTGTGGTGCACAACACAACCAGGAACAAGACTCCAATCGACGCAGTGTATTGGACTTCGAGGATCTAATAACTTAGTGCTCTGATACCATCTTTGTCACGATCCAAGCCTAGGACCTCTAGGCCCAAAGGGGAACTCGAAGGAACCCCAAATAAGCCTCATAACATATCATTACACATCTTTGGTCGCGGAAGCAATTAAAATAACAATAACAGATAAGCATAAACAAAGGAAATTAGGTCTAAGGGTAAAGTTCCATATCATACACATCAAGAAATAATAGAGTCAAGGCTAATGGCATAGATACATAACATGTCTAACGCTACCTCTACTACATAGATAAGAGTAGGAGCCCAGACAAGCAACCAGGCTCACCCTCATAGTCAATACATTTATAAGGAAAGAAAGTCTTAGAACATAGCATAGGGTCATAACATCGTCCCTAGAATGGAGGACTCACCAACAAGCTTGAGTGATATCGTACTAGCCACATGGAGGAGGATGATCAAGTGGGGCTCCAGTTCCTACATAGTGTAATCATGTAGGAATAGAGTATGCGTTAGTACGTTAGAATGTTCTAAGTATGTAGGATGCAACGTAACAAGTGGTAAGCACCATAAATAAAATGCATAACATAGGCAATGAATAAGCTTATAGCAATATGGCATGTATGAGTGATGCTTAAGTAAAACATGCTCACATAGAACATAATACATGTGTAAGAAGAGACCACTATCATATTGGTGGATCGCCACGCCCCACCACCCTCAGTGATTAAGGTACCAACCCCATCAATTAGTTGGTGGATCATTGCACCCTACCATCCAAGAAGAGACCACTATCATATTGGTGGATCGCCACGCCCCACCACCCTCAGTGATTAAGGTACCAACCCCATCAATTAGTTGGTGGATCATTGCACCCTACTTTTCTTGGTGACCGAGGTACAAACCCCCCAACATGGTTGCCAAGTTACAAACCCCTCGATATGGTTGGTGGATCATCATACCTTACTACCTATGGTGATTGAGGTACAAACCCCTGACATGGTTATCAAGGTATGAACCCCTTAACACGATCACCCAACGCGCAATCCTAGAGCAGGGCATGATCATATTCTGATACTATATAGAGAATACCATACACATACATTCATTTAATCATCATACAGTCATTCAACCCATAAGACGTGCATTGTACCTTCACTTCCTCACAAAATCATAACCAGATATTTTCTCAAACACTTAGGGGGTGTATAGTGCTAGTGTAAAGCCATGCAATTCAAAAGTGAAATCATGCTAGAAAATTTTGTGTAAAATCATCAATAGAAACTTGGTAACACCCTCAGGCAGTATACATCAAAACCCTTCATCAAATCTCACATTGGATCTTAGATTCATAGCTCAAAATATGCTAAAACAGTCACAATGTCATAAACCCCAACATATTGTGTAGTGAAATTAATAATAAGTATAAACCATGAGTAAATCAAATCTCACGAATCTCATGTTGGATCTTAGATTCATAGCTCAAAACATGCCAAAACAGTCACAATGTCATAAACCCCAACATATTGTGTAGAGACATTAAAAATAAGTATAAACCATGAGTAAATCAAATCTCACGAATCTCATGTTGGATCTTAGATTCATAGCTCAAAACATGCCAAAACAGTCACAATGTCATAAACCCCAACATATTGTGTAGTGAAATTAATAATAAGTATGAACCATGAGTAAATCATCTTTAAATTATGCAATTTTAAGTAAAAAGAAGCTTTGGCATCATGGGAGAAAGTAACCCATGCAAGAAACCCACATACCTTAGCTTTGGAGATTAGCTTGATAAAGATTGGAGATGGAGACTTGAAGCTGGAATGATAACCTTAAGATACAGATGAGTTTTGAGACTTGAATTTTTGGAATGAAATATTTGTCTAAGTGTTTGAGTAAGTGTTGGGGAATGTTTTGAATGATATGAGGGTGAAAAATAGCTAAGTACAGGTATTTTCACATTTGGGATCACTTAGGCCCAAGAATTAAAAGTCTTGGACTGAAGTCAAAACTGGACAAAAAGATACACAGAGTCACGCCCTTGGCGCATCGCACCAGGGGCGCACAAACCTCACTGAAATTTGCATTTGTGGAAAATAGAAATTGCTAATCATTTGTTGTTAAATTGGGGTTAGACCCATTTTCACTCAATTTGCCCCCCGATCAAGAATATGAAGTCAGATTTTGGATATCGCGCACGAATTTTGAGATATATGACAATTACGATTTTGGGCACTTTCGAGGAACATTTTTGGCTACTTTTCTTCTTAAGGTCCACTTTAATTCCATCACCCAACACCACATGCCCTAGGAATGCAACCTCGTTCAACAAAAATTCACACTTTACATATTTAGCAAACAACCTCTCGTTTCTCAAAATTTACAACACCACCCTCAAATGATTCGCATATTCTTCTTCACTCAGGGAATAAATCAATATATCATTAATCAAGACCACCAAGAACATATCAAGGTAGGGTTTAAAAACCCTATTGATGAGATTCATAAATCTTGTCGGTGTATTAGTCAAGCCAAAAGACATTAAAATAAATTCAAAATGCCCATACCTAGTCTAAAAAGTCGCCTTGGGAATATCATACCCCCTCACTCTCACTTGGTGGTCTCCGAACTGAAGATCAATCTTAGAAAAGTAACTAGCCCCTTGCAGTTGATCGAAAAGGTCATCAATCCTTGGTAGGGAATACTTGTTCTTTATGGTGACAATATTGAGTTGTTGGTAGTCGATGGACATTCCAAGGGAACCATCCTTTTTCTTTACAATTAATAGTGGTACACCTCAAGGTTGACTTGCTAGTCCTTATACAACCCTTCTCCAACAATTCCCTCAATTAATCCTTCAATGCCTTCAACTCTACCAGGGCCATATGGTAAGGGAGAATGGAAATGGGTCATGTATCGAGGAGGTGGTCTATACAAAAGTTTATCTTCCTTTCGAGAGAAACACTGGGAAGCTCATTGGGAAAGACATCAAGAAACTTATTGACCACCGGAACTGACTTAATAGAAAGGACTTTAGACTCAACATCCCTAACCCTTTCAAGATAGTAAATGCAACCCTTAGAATTCAATTTTTAGGCTTTAAGACATGAAATGAATCTACCATTGACCACCACATTACAACTTTCCCACTCAATAAAAGCATGATATGTATGCTTTACTACTTTCCTACCCAAGGATGGGTTCATTAGGGAATTAGAATCTAACTATACGGCCTCTACAATTAATGGGAGTATGATATGCATGTAACCAATCCATCCCAAGAATAATATCAAAATCCACCATGTTAAGTTCAACAAAATCACAAGGCAAGACTTTATGCAAAATGAACACGGGGTAATCCCTATAGACTCTTTTAGCAACAATGGACTCACCAACGGGGGTAGAAACTTCATAAGGTTCACACAACAATTTGGGACACACATGAAGATTGTTGGCAACAAAAGGAGTAATGAAAGAAAGAGTGACACCTGGATCTATCAAAGAATACAAATCATAATAAAAAACGTTTAATATATCAGTAACAACTTAGGCACCTCATCTACTCCTTACCTCCCTTGGAGAGCATAAAACCTATTTTGCCTTGGAGAACCCCTTGTTGGACTTCATTTGCCTTTTGACCCACATTAGCAACTTGGCCTTGAGGACGACTATCCCTACCCTTTTTTTGAGTATGAGGGAAATAAACAGCCTTGTGATTCACTTTACCATAATCAAAGTAAGCATTAGAGTTCTTCAAACATGGACCATCACGATTTCTCCCATACTTTTGGCACATAGGATTAGTCATCCCACTATTTCCACCTTTGGACCTTGGTTTAGACACCCCATCATTAGCTAACCTCTTATTTGGAGCATTAGAGGATCCTTGACCTTGGAACTTGTGCCCTTGTTGGAAATGGCCACCCTTGACACCTTGGAAACCACCCTCAAATCGAGACCTCTTGGACTCCCTACTTCTTGTCTTCCTAAGCTTCTTCCCCTCAAGTTGTTCAGCTATGTCATGAACCGAGATAAATCCATATCACTCACTAGCATGGCGGTGTGATACTCTTCATTCACCAAGTCGAATATCCCCTACGCAAACTTGTTCATTCTTGACCTAGGACTGACAACTAAATAAGGAGCATACTTTGAGAGCTTGTTAAATTTGAGGGCATACTCCCTCATGATGTGCTGCAAAAATACAACACATTTGATACCTGAAACATGGGATTTGTGTGTTCTCAATGCAACTTTTTATGGTTTTTATGTGTTTTTGTATTTATTTTTGCAGAAAATATAGGTTGGCTTAATTTTGGGAGAGGTTATAGATTTTGTTGATTTTTAAGAACTACGGGCCTCACTACGATTCGTAACCCAAGCTACGAGTCATAGGGGTTATTCGTAGCAATTAACAGTGTTCAAAAACAAATTCTGAAAATTTGAAGTTCAGTTATACGAGCTTAAGGTACGAGTTGTAGTCCTCTCTACGACTCGTAGAAGAGGGCCTTGTATTAATTAACAGTGTTGATTAATATTGGACCAAGAAATGCAAGAGTGGACTATGAGAAAGTCCTATGAGTTGTAGACCAGCCTACGACTCGCAGAGGTAGATCATAGCAGTTCTTAGACTCGTAAAAGAGGGCCTTGTAGTAATTAACAGTGTTGATTAATATTGGACCAAGAAATGCAAAAGTGGACTATGAGAAAGTACTACGAGTTGTAGACCAGCCTACGACTCACAGAGGTAGATCATAGTAGTGAATTCCAAAATGCCAAGTGCTGACCATGAAAGCCTGACTACGACTTGTAGGTCACCCTACGAGTCATAGCTACGAGCCGTAGCAAATGCCGACCAGATTTTCTAATTATTTTAAGGACCTTTTTGTAAATATTATAAATAGTATAAGTTAGGGTTTTAGGAGCAGCTTTTGATTATTCTTAGAATATTGTTCATATCATAGTAGTTTTGTAGAGATGATTTTAGAGAGAATTTTTAGGGTTTTACTTTGAGACTCAAATTTGGGGATTTAGATTCACTTGTGGATAATCTTATCATTCAAATTTGTGATTCTAATTTCAAAAAGGGTTTGATTGTTCTTCAACTTGCTTCAGTAAGAAATCTTCTACGCCTTCTTATTTCATTGTTGATTTTTGTGCCCAAGCCATGTATGGCTAAACCCATAACTTGGGATTATGGGAACCATGAGTAGCTAGCTTAATAACCTGGATTATTTGCAATTCTTGAGTCGGGTATTTGCATGTATTATCCATTTTACTTCATTTCGCTTGATTTTTTAATGGTGGCTAACATTAAACCCCGCCTAGTATCATGATCTTGATCAAAGTAGTGATAAATAGGAAAAGAAAATGGGTGATAGAATTTGATTTATGTGTTCTCATCTAATCAACTGAACTCGGCTAAGGAGAGGTTGATTGGGACAATAGGTAATGGTTAGTTGGCACACTATGGTAGCTAACCAAGTGCCATAGTGGAAGTCAACCTTTGTCTTTGCCCGAGGGTTGGAAGAAGTTAAGTTACCATCCTGCATGCAATGTCCTAATTTAAGTTGTGTTATCTGCGGTGTTTGAGTTAGTAAACTCGGAGGAACACAATTTTCCAAGTTTCTCTCCAATTTGATTGTCTCTACGTTTTATTAGTATAATTTTATATATTACCAACCATTGCAACCCCCCTCCCTTTTTTTGAGAATAGAGTAATTTGATGCTTGAATTGACTATTGGTGAATCAATATGGCAAAGCCCCAAATTCCCTTAGAATTTGACCCTAACCTAAGGTTAGGTTTTATATTTGCCAACGATC
>DF357466.1:33455-87726 GCA_000787875.1 Solanum virginianum | reverse complement strand
GGAAGGGACTTTGGACTCCACATCTTTAACTCTCACAAGATGATACAAACATCCCTTGGAAATCAACCTATGGGCTTTAATACGTGAGATGAACTTACCCCTCACTACTACATCCTGACTGTCCAAGAAAAGTCCTATATACCCTCCTAGCAACAATAAAGGCACCAATAGGGGTAGACACCTCATATGACTCATGTAATAACTGCAAGTCAAAATGGAACTTTTTAGCAACAAAGGGGTAATAAAGAAAAGGGTGGCACCCGGATCAATCAAAGCATATACATCAAGATCAAAGATTTTTAACATACCGGTAACAACATCGGGGACCTCACCAACCCCTTTCCTCCTATGTAGAGCATAGAATCAATTGTGCCTTGAGGCACCACCTTAAGGACCACCTCTACCCAATGGAACCGTATTTACACCCCAAACCTTGCCACTGCTTCTAGGACAATCTACATTCTTTTGACCAAGCTCGTTATATTCAAAACATACACTGGAACCTTTCAAACATAGGCCCTTATGACCCCCTCCATATCTACGACACACATCATTAGGAGCCATACCAACAACACCTTGAGGCTGGAAGTCATTGGCAAACCCCCTATTAATAGCATGAGGAGGCTTTTGGCCTTGAAATCTAGCATTCTTGTGGAACCTACCCTCAAATCGAGCCTTCTTAGCCTCATGAGCTCTCTTCTTTCTCAACTTCTCACCCTTCATTTGCTCGACATATGTCATAAACGGAGATAAGTCTATATCACCAATAAGCAAGGCGGACCAACACTCTTCACTTACTAAATTGGAGATACCCATAATGAACTTATTCATCCTTGACCTAGAATCATCCACCAAGTGAGGAGCATACTTTGAAAGTTGATTAAATTTGAGGGTATATTCCCTCACACATTGACCTAGAATAATCCACCAAGGGAGGAGCATACTTTGAAAGTTGATTAAATTTGAGGGTATATTCCCTCACACTCATATCACGTTGTTTCAAGTTTATAAACCCAACCAACTTTGCTTTCCTAAGCTCAAGAGGGAAGAACCAATTAAGGAATGCCAATTTGAATTCCTCCTAAAGCACCACATAGCCATTACCCTTCTTACCTTCGCATTGATTAAACCAAATTTGGACCACCCCCATGAGTTGGTACACTACCAACTCCTCCTTCTCATTTACCCCAACACTGATTATTGATAAGATTTTATAGACTTCATCAATAAACTTTTGTGGATCCTTATCCACTTTTGACCCATAGAAAACTGGAGGATTTATCCTTATGAAGTCCCTTACCCTAGCTCCCAGGGTAGTAGCATGAGGGGTTTGGGCCCCTGGTTGGACTTGGTTGGCTACCACTTGGGCAAGCATAGTAATAGCATCCCAAAGCTCAGTAATGGTAGGTTGCTCCTCAGGAGTTTGGACCTGTCTTCCTCTACTATTCGGTATGATCTAGCATGGCAGAGAACAATTATTAGGGGGGAACAACTTATCACAACTCTAAAGCATGACTTAGAACATGAAGAAGGGAAGAATTTCCTAAGACGTCTAATAGCCTCTTATTAATAGTCATCGCGCACTTCATAACCATGAATAGGATACTATTTGACAAGGTGTGTTGGACTCTAGGGACTATCAACCTAGTGCTCTGATACCAAGTTTGTCATGACCCAAGACTAGGGCCTAGACATGACACGGCGAATGGGGAACTCGAAGGGACCCCAAACAAGCCTCTTAACTTATCATTACACATCCTTGGTCATGGAAGCATAAAAAGACATATAGATTAAGAATGACGATGATAGGACTAAGGGAAAGCTTACAGAAATGTCATGATCAAGAGATAAGAGTCAAAGCTCATACATAAATACATAACATGTGCAACAAGCACCTCTAATACATAGATATAGCAGGGGTCAAGACAAGCTACTGGGCTCACCCTCATAATCATTATAACATAAGAAAGTGTTTCAATACAAGGATAATATTAACTTAGACCAAGGTCTTCAAAATTGAGGACTCACTAACAAGCTTGGAATAACATCGTCTATCCACATGGAGGTCGAGGATGATCAACTTGGGCACTGGTCACTACATGGTGATATCATGTATCCAAGAGTATGTAATGGTACATTTGACTGTACTAAGTATGTGCGATGTAATGCAATAAGAGATAAGCATCATAATCCAAAATCCATAACGATAGGCAGTAGGCATAATAAAATAATATGACATGTATGATCAATGTATAAGTAAAACATGCTTAAGTAAATCATGCTCATATAGAATATAATATGTAAAGAGGAGACCATCATCCCAACTACCTTTCATATAGAATATCATATGTGAGGAGGAGATCAAGCTAGATTGCCAAGGTATAAACCACTTGGGGTTGGTGATGATAGCACCTATCACCCTAGTGTGTGAGGTACAAACCCCTTATCAAGGTTAGTGATGATCGCACCCATCACTTTAGTGGTTGAGTCTTTGACCCCTCAACTAGGTACCCAAATTCGGAATGGTCTACTATAACCCTTTATATAGTATTTATCATATATATAAGTTCATTTCATCATCATATAGTCAATCATATCATACCTTATGCTTTAGACCTTCATTTCCTCAAGACACCATAACTAGATATTTCATCAAACACCTTCGGGGTGTGTAATGGGGGTAAATGACCATGCAATTTAGAGATGAAATCATGCAAGAAAATATGTAGTAAAACCATCAATCAACACCTTGTAACACCTCTAAGATATTCCTTTCAAAACCCCTCATCAAATCCAATATTAGATCTAAGCTTTAGAGCTCAAAATATGCTAAAACAATCATACTTTCATGAACTAAAATCACTGTGCCGTTAATTTCTCAATATGTAAGAGCCACATGTAAAATCAATTTTAAATCATGCAATATTAGTAAAAAGTAGTCTTAGGCACTATGGGTTAAAGGACTTAAGGTTCAACACCACATATCTTAGCTTAGGATGAACTTGGTGAAGATTGGAGATTGAGACTTGAAGGTTGAAGAAGAACCTTAAAGGAGAACCTTAGCTTAGGATGAGGGTTTGGGACTTGAGTTTAGGGAGTGAAAATATGACTAAGTGTTTGAGTTAGTATTAGGAAATATATAGGATGATATAAGGGTGAAATATGACTAAGTATGGGTAAAAACATGTGCGGAGCTTTTAGGCCCAAGACTTAAAGTCTTGGACTGAAGCTGAAAAACAAAATTCAAAAATACATAAGGGCGCGTCGCAAGGGGGACATGAAAATCCCTAAAGAAATTGATTTTTGAAATTTTGTAATTACTAAATCTTTGCTCTTAAGTCAGGTTTAGACCCTTTTCCCCCTAATTCGGACTCATGAACAAGAATCCAAAGTTGGATTTTCAAAATCACAAGCGGATTTTGAGATATAAGGAAATTAAAATTTCGAGCATTCTGAGGCATGTTTTGGGGCACTTTTTGGGATCGGTACAATATCTCCCCCTTGGAGAAATTTGTCCCTGAATTTAAAGAGACATACAAGATAAGAGTAATCATGAAAAAATTAGCCCCAACAAGAATGCAACATAACATGCAAAATACTATTTTCAAATACTCAACAAAAGTGTGAAATCATCGTCATAAGTTTACCTACTTAAACATGAATGCATATGAATGACATAGGGGCTGAAATATAAGACTTCAAATCACATATAGGACTTAGGATTTGTACCTTAGGCTTGAGTGGAGTGGAAAAGATGAGGATACCACTTTTCCATGTCCGTTTCGGCCTCCTATGTAGCACTTTCAACTTGTTGGTTCCTCCAAAAAGGACCTTAATGGATGCCACCTCTTTGTTCCTCAATCTCTTTACTTGCCTATCCAAGATCCCACAATTTCGGGTTGTGGGAACCATGAAGGACCTTAATGGATGCCACCTCTTTGTTCCTCAATCTCTTTACTTGCCTATCCAAGATCTGAACCAGAACCTCCTCATAGGTCAAGTTATCCCCTACAACACCCACAATATCAAGAGGCATAATGGAATTAGGATCACCAACACATTTTCTCAACATAGAGACACGGAACACCGGATGAACCAAATTAATTTCACTAGGTAACTTCAACTCATAAGCTACCATGACTACCCTCTCTATCACCTAATAAGGACAATTATACCTTGGGCTCAACTTCCCCATTTTACCAAAATAGACAACACCTTTCATTGGAGAAACCTTCAAATAGACCCAATTACCCACTTGGAACTCTAGGTCTTTCCTCCTTACACCAGCATAGGATTTTTGATGACTTTGGGCCGTTCTCAACCTTTCCCTAATCATATTAACCTTCTTAAGAGCCTCTATAACCAGATTTGGCCCCAATAAAGCAACCTCTCCAATGTTAAACCAACCCGCCAATGATCTACAATATCTCCTATAAAGAGCCTTAAAAGGAGCCATACCGATACTAGAGTGGTAGCTATTGTTGTTTGCGAATTCAATCAAAGGAAGATGGTCACCCCAACTACCTTTAAGCTCCAAGACACAAGATCTAAGCATATCTCCAAGTGTTTGAATTTTTCTTTCAGCTTGGCTATCCATTTGAGGGTGGAAGGTCGTACTAAGGTGAACTCTTGTACCAAGACCCCTTTGGAAAGACCTCTAAAAGTGCAAAGTGAATTGTGGACCATGATCCGGTATGATGGACAAAGAATCCCATGCAACCTTACTAACTCATGAATATACAACCTTGCATACTCTTCAACCCCATATGTGGTTTTAACCGATAGGAAGTGAGTCAACTTCGTCATCCTATCAACCATCACCCATATGGAATCAAAACTTTTTCTTGTTTTAGGCAACCCAATCACAAAATCCATATTAATTACATCCCACTTCTAGGTAGGAATCTCTATGTCTTGGGTTAGCCACCCTACCTTTGATGTTCGGCTTTGACTTATTGACAACTATAGCAATTGGAAAAAAATTCAGCAATGTCCCTCTTCATGCCTCCCTACCAATACACATCCCTGAAGTCTCTATACATTTTGGTGGAATCGGGGTGGATAGAGTAATAAGAATTATGGGCCTCATCAAGAATTTTCTCCCTCAAACTACCAACACATGGCATACACATCTACCTTGATACCTAACGGCACCATCTCCCCCTTAGGAGAAAACCTCTACTTTCCCTCTTTCACCAAGGCCTTCAATTCAAGCAAGGATGAGTCAAGATCTTGTTTGGCTATCACCTCATCAACCAAGGAAGACTTGGATCTATCAATAACCACAACACCATCATTACCAACCTCTTTCAATGTAACCCCCAATCTAGCCAACCTATATACCTCCTTAGCCATCTCCCTATCACCACCATCCACATTTGATAGGCTACCCATGGACACTCGACTCAAAGCATCCCCCACCACATTTGCCTTACCCGAATGATAATGCACACTCATGTCATAATCTTTGAGAAGTTTTAGCCACCTTCTTTGTCTCAAATTGAGATCATATTGTGTGAAGATATATTGAAGGCTCTTATGATCGGCGAAGACATCAACATACACCTCATACAAATAATGATGCCAAATCTTTAATATAAACACCACGGCGGCTAATTCAAGATCATGGGTAGGGTAGTTCTTTTCATGCACTTTGAGTTGCCTAGAAGCATAGGCTATGACCTTACTATTTTGCATTAGCATACAACCCAAACCAACTCTAGATGCATCACAATATATAACAAAACCCTCAAGCCTATCCAATAGTGACAATATAGGAGTAAATACAAGTCTATCTTTCAATGTTTAGAAGCTTTTCTCACATTCATTAGTCCATTCAAACTTAACCCTCTTTTGAGTCAATTTTGTCATAGGGGAAGCAATGGAGGAGAACCTATTCACAAACCTTCTATAGTAACCTACAAGGCCCGTAACCCGCAAGGCCCAAAAAGCTCCTAATATCCGACGGGGTCAATAGTCTAGGTCAATTTCTACTCACGTTGATCTTCTTAGGATCCACTTTCATGCCATCCCCCGACACCACATGACCCAAGAATACAACCTCCTTCAACCAAAACTCACACTTGTCATACTTAGCATACAATCTATTCTCCCTCAATCTTTGCAACAGCACCCTCAAATGACCTATATGTTCCTCTATACTATGTGAATAGATCAAAATATCATTACTAAAGACCATGACAAAGGAATCAAGGTAGGGTTTGAAAACCCTATTCATTAGGTCCATGAAGATGGCTGGTGCATTAGTGAACCCAAAGGACATCACCACAAATTCATAGTGCCTATATCTAGTCCTTAAGGCCGTCTTGGGAATATCACACTCCCTCACCCTAACTTGATGTTACCCGAACCGAAGATCAATCTTAGAAAAAAAGCTAGCCCTTTGTAATTTGTCAGATAAGTCATCGATTCTCGAAAGAGGATATCTATTCTTTATAGTGACCCTATTGAGTTACTGGTTGTCAATGCACATTCTAAGTGACCCATCTTTCTTCTTTACAAACAACACCGATTCACCCTAAGGTGATTGACTAGGTCTAATAAATCTCTTTTCCAACGAATCTTTGAATTGCTCTTTGAACTCCTTCAACTCTGCTCGGGCCATACGGTAAGGGGGAATGGAGATAGGTTGAGTGTCGAGAAGGAGATCTATGCCAAAATCTATCTCCCTCTTGGGAGGAACACCGAGAAAGTCATTTGGGAAGACATCAAGAAACTTATTTACAATGGGGACTAACTCAATAGAAGGGACTTTGGACTCCATATCTTTAACCCTCACAAGATGATACAAACACCCCCTAGAAATCAACTTATAGGCTTTAATGCATGAAATGAATCTACCCTTAACGACCACATCTTGACTTTCTCACTCAAGGATGTGTTCATTAGGAAATTGAAACTTAACCCTATGGGTTCTACAATCAATAGATGCATAGTAGGAATGCAATCAATCCCAATTATGACATCAAAATCCACCATGTCTTATTCAATAAGATCACAAGGCAACAACTTAAGCAAAATGCAAATAGGACAACTCCTATAAAATTTCCTAGCAACAATAGAGGTACCAATAGGAGTAGACACTTCATATGACTCATGCAAAAACTCAGGAATAACATGAAATCTTTTAGCAACAAGAGGGGTAACAAAGGAAAGAGTGGTACCCAGATCAATCAAAGTATACACATCAAAGTCAAAGATGTTCAACATATCAGTAATAACATCAGGAACTTCACCAACCCCTTGCCTTCCATATAGAGCATAGAATCAATTATGCCTTGGGGCACCACCTTAAGGACCACCTTTACCCAATGGAACCATATTTGCACCTTGGCCCTTGATACGGTTTCTTGGATAATCTACCTTCTTATGGCCAACCTCCCCACAAATGAAGCATACATTAGAACCCTTCAAACATAGGCCATTAGGACTCTTCCCATATCTAGGACACATATCATCAGGAGCCACACCACCAATTTCTTATGATCTAGGGAAGTCATTGGCAAACTCCCTATTTGTAGCATGAGGAGGCCTTTGGCCTTGATGGAATCGGCCACCCCTATAGAACTTACCCCCATGGCGGGCTCTCTTTGCCTTATGGCCCCTCCTTTTTCTCATCTTTTCTTCCTCCATTTGCTTGGTATAAGTTATCAATAGAGACAAGTCCATATCACCAATAAGCATGGCGGGCAGACATTCTTCACTTACCAAGTGGAAGACCCCCATAACAAACTTATTAATCCTTGACCTAGGATCGGCCACCAAGTGAGGAGAATACTTTGAAAGTTGATTAAATTTGAGGGCATACTGCCTCATACTAAAAGCACCTTGTTTCATGTTTATAAACTTTACTAACTTTTCCTCCCTAAGCTCAAGAGGGAAAAATTGATTACGGAAGGCCAATTTGAACTCCTCCCAAAGCACCACATTACCAACTCTCTTCTCACCCTTCCATCGCTCATACCAAATTTGGGATACCCCATTGAGTTGGTACGTCACCAACTCCGTCTTTCCCGACACCACATGACCCAAGAATACAACCTCCTTCAACNNNCAAAGCTATACCCCATTGAGTTGGTACGTCACCAACTCCGTCTTTTTGTTTGGCCCAACACCCATGATAACCAAGGTTTTGCTAACCTCATTAATGAACACTTGTGGGTCTTTATCCACCTTTGACCCATGAAAAATTAGAGGATTTATCCACATGAAGTCTTTTACCTTAGCTCCCAGGGTAGTAGCATGAGGGACTTGGGCCTCTTGTTGGACTTGGTTGGCCACCACTTGGACAAGCATAGTAAGGGCATCCCGGAGCTCACCATTGGTAGGTTGCTCCTTGGGAGTTTGGGCATGTCTTTCTCTAGTGTTGGGCATAATCTAGGGTAGCAAAGAATAATTATTAGGGGGAAAAACTCACTATAACTCTATAGCATGACATAGAACATGAAGAAGTGAAACATTTCCTAAAATGCCTCAAAGCCTCTTATTCATAGTCATGGCGCGCCTCACAACCATGAATAGGACTCTAATCGACGCGATGTGTTGGACTCCGAGGATCTATCAACCTAGTGCTCTGATACCAAGTTTGTCACGACCTAAGCCTAGGGCCTAGACATGACACGGTGAATAGGGAACCCGAAGGAACCCCAATCAAGCCTCTCAACTTATCATTACAAATCATTGATCGCAGAAGCATGTAAAAGACATAAAACAAGAATAGAGGAGCAAAAAGGCTAAGGGATAGCCTGCCAAAACATCAACATCAAGACAAGGAGTCATAGCTCATATCATAATTACAAAACTTATCCAACAACACATCTAAATACATAAATAGAGTAGGGGCCAAGATAAAGTAATCAGGCTCACCCTCATAGTCAAAATGAAACATAACAAAGTGTCTCAATACATAGATAATATCAATCATAGACTAAGGTCCTCAAAATGGAGGAATCACTAACAAGCTTTGAATAGCATCGACTAGCCACGGGGAGGGGGAGAATGATCAACTTGAGCTCCAATTCCTACATGGTGATATCATGTAGGCAACAGTATGTGTTAGTACATTTGAATGTACTAAGTATGTGGGATGCCATGCAACAAGAGATAAGTTTTATAGTCAATATGCATTAAAATAGGCAATAGGTATGATATAGCAATATGACATGTGTGATCAATGCGTAAGTAAAACATGCTTTAGTAACGCATGCTCATATAGGATATTATATGTGTAGAAGAGACCAAGCTAGATTTCCAAAGTATTAATCCCTTGGTAGGTTAGTGATGTTGCCACCCTATCACTTAGGTGGATGAGTATTCACCCTCATCCAAGTGGATGAGCACAAACCCCCATCTAGGTTAGTGAGTACAAACCCCCATCTCGGTTGATGATGATGCTACCCCATCACCCTGGTGGATAAGTATTCACCCTCATCTAGGTGGATGAGTATAAACCCCTATCTAGGTTAGTGAGTACAAACCCCCATCTCAGTTGATGATGATGCTACTCCATCATCCTAATGGATGAGTATTAACCCTCATCTAGGTTATCCGGGCTCTTGTCCCCCTCCCCTCACCCCGGATCGGGCATGGTCTAATACAACACATTATTTAGAGTATATTAAATATTCTAATGCAATACCTAACATAGGATTCATCATGTACATAAGCTCATTTCATCATCATATCATCATTCATATCATATCACATGCTTTGGACCTTCATTTTATCAAGAATCCTTAGCCGGACATTTTATCAAACACCTTGGGGGTGTGTAATGGGGGTAAAAGACCACGCAATTTAGAGATTAAATCATGCAAGAAAATCTGTAGAAAAACAATGAATCAACACCTTGCAACATTCCTAAGATATTCATATCAAAACCCCTCATCAAATCCAACATTAGATCCAAGATTTAGAGCTCAAAACATGCTAAAACAACCATACTTTGATGAACTAAAATCACTGTGCAGTAAATTTCTCAATATACAAGACCCACATGTAAAATCAAGTTTAAATCATGCATTATTAAGTAAAAGAAGGTTTAGGAACTATGGATGGAAGGACCCAATGGTTCAATATCACATACCTTAGCTTTAGAGAAGTTTTTAGTGAAGGTTGACAATGGAGACTTAAAGCCTGAAGAGAATCCTTAAATCCGAATGAGGGTTTTGAGTCTTGGAATTTGGAGTGAAAATATGGCTAAGTATTTTGGTGAGTATTGAGAAATGTTTAGAATGATATAATGGTGAAATTTGACTTGACTAAGTATAGATAAAAACACGTTCAGGAAACTTGGGCCCAACACTTATAATATTTTAGACCGTACTCAAAATACTGCTTGGCAACAAATACATCCCCATGTCAGGAGAGGCTGCAGAGTGGCATTTGTACTAAGGTGTGCCCAAGGCGCGTCACGGAACCATCGCGGAGAGCTCACTAGAAATTATCACTTAAAATTTATAATTGCTATTCTTTTGCTCTAAAATCGAGGTTAGACCCTATTTCACCTAATTTTGACCACCTTATCATAAATGTGAAGTCGAATTTTCTAAATAACAAATGAATTTTTAGATCTAAGGAAATCGAAATTTCGGGCATTCCGAGGCACGTTTTTGGGGACTTTTTTTGGGGTCGTTTCAATCACCAACACATTTCCTTAATATTGAGACATGGAACACCAGATGAACCAAATTCATTACACTAGGCAATTTCAATTCATAAGCTACCTTTCTAATCCTCTTCAAGACCTCATAAGGACAAACATATCTTGTACTCAACTTCTCCTTTTTACAAAAATGGACCATATCTTTCATTGGAGAAACTTTCAAATTAACTCAATCACCCACTTTAAATTCAACGTCTCTTTTTCTCATATCGGCATAAGATTTTTGACGACTCTTGGTTGTTCTTGACCTTTCCCTAATCATCCTAACCTTCTCAAGGTCCTCCATAACCAGATCTGGTCCCAATAAGGCCGCCTCTCCAACCTCAAACCAACAGAACGGTAATCTACAATGTCTCCCATAAAGATCCTCAAAAAGAGCCATACTGATGCTAGAGTGATAGCTATTGTTGTAGGCAAACCCAATCAAAAGAAGATGGTCATCCCAACTACCCCTCAACTCCAATACACAAGCCCTTAGCATGTCCTTAAGAGTTTGAATTGTTCTTTTGGCTTGGCCATCCGATTGAGGGTGGAAGGCCGTACTAAGGTAAACTTTTGTACCAAGACCCCTTTGGAAAGACCTCCAAAAGTGTGAAGTGAATTATGAACCATGATCTAATATGATGGACAAAGGAACCCAATGCAACCTTACTAACTCATGGATGTACAACTTTGCATACTCTTAAGCCCCATATGTCGTCTTAACAAGTAGAAACTGAGTCGATTTTGTCATCCTATCAACCACCACCCTAATGGAATCAAAACCTTTCCTAGTCTTGGGCAACCCAATCACAAAATCCATATTAATCACCTCCTACTTTCGAGTGGGAATCTCTATGTCTTGGGTTAGGCCACCTGGCCTTTGATGTTCGGCTTTAACTTGTTGACAACTATAGCAACCGGAAATGAATTGGCCAATGTCCCTCTTCATGCTTCCCTACTAATACACATCTCTCAAGTCTCTATACATTTTGGTGGAACCGGGGTGGATAGAATAAGGAGAATTATGGGCCTCATCAAGAATTTTCTCCCTCAAACTATCAACATAAGGCACACATTTTCTTTCTCAAACTATCAACACAAGGCACACACAACTTACCTTGGTATCTAAGGGCACTATCTCTCTCTTAGGAGAAAACTTCTACTTTTCCTCTTTCACTAAGGCCTTCAATTCAAGCAAGGAGGAGTCAAGATCTTGTTTTTCTATGACCTCATCAACCAAAAAAGATTTGGAACTATCAACAACAACACCATCACCCACTTCCTCGAACTTAACCCCCAACCTAGCCAATCGATGCACCTCTCTAGCCATTTCCTTATTTCCACCATCAACATGAGCTAGACTACTCATTTATACCCGACTCAAAGCATCATATACCTTGAGTTGTCTAGAAGCATAAGCTATGACCTTACCATTTTGCATTTGCACACAACCCAAACCAACTCTAGATATATCACAATACATAGCAAAACCCTCAAGCCCATCCGGCAATGACAACATAGGAGCGGACACATACCTATCCTTCAATGTTTGGAAGCTTCTCTCACATTCATCGGTCCACACAAACTTAACCCTTTTTTGAGTCAATTTGGTTATAGGGGAAGCAATGGAGGAGAACACATTCACAAATCTTCTATAGTAACCCGCAAGCCCCAAGAAGCTCTTAATATCCGACAGGATCAATGGTCTAGACCAATTTCTAATCAAATTGATTTTCTTAGGATCCACTTTTATACCATCTCCCGACACCACATGACCCAAGAATGCAACATCTTTCAACTAAAATTCACACTTATCATGTTTGGCATACAATTTCTCTTCCATCAATCTTTGTAACACATCCCTCAAATGCCCTATATGCTCCTCCCTACTATATGAATAGATCAAAATATCATCAATTAACACAACAACAAAGGAATCAAGGTACGGTTTGAAGACTTTATTAGTTAGGTCCATGAAGATGGCTAATGCATTAGTCAACCCAAAAGACATCACAAAAAACTCATAATGCCCATATCTAGTCCAGAAGGCCATTTTAGGAATATCACACTCCCTCAACCTCACTTGATGATACCTGGATCGAAGATTTCTTAGACAAAGAGCTAGCCCTTTGCAATTGATCAAACAAGTCATCAATCTTTGGAAGAGGATATCTATTCTTTATAGTAACCCTAATAATTTGTTGGTAGTAAATACACATTCTAAGTGAACCATTCTTCTTTTTCACAAATAACATCGGAGCACCCCAAGGTGATTGACTAGGTCTAATAAATTTATTTTCCAACAAATCTTTCAATCGCTCCTTTAACTCCGCCATGGCCATACGATAAGGGAGAATGGAGATAGGTTGAGCATCGAAAAGGAGATCTATGTGAAAATCTCTCCCTTTCGGAGGGACATAGGGAAGGTCATTTGGAAAGACATCAAGAAACTCGTTTACGGACTGACACAACGGAAGGGACTTTGGACTCTATTATACCAAAATCTATCTCCCTTTCGGGAGGAACACCAGGAAGGTCATTTGGGAAGACATCAAGAAACTCATTTACAACTGAAATTGACTCTATGGAAGGGACTTTGGACCCCATATCTTTAACCCTCACAAGATGATACAAATGCCCCTTAGAAATCAATTTATGGGCTTTAATGTATGAAATGAATCTACCCTTGACCACCACATCTTGACTTTTCTATTCAAGGATGGGTTCATTTAGAAATTCAAACTTGACCCTACGGGTTATACAATCAATAGATGCACAGTATGCATGCAACCAATCCATCCCAAGAATGAAATCAAAATCTACCATGTCTAATTCAACACGATCACAAGGCAACAACTTATGCAAAATGCAAATAGGACAAATTCAATAAACTTTCCTAGCAATAATAGAGACACTTATAGGAGTAGATACTTCATATGACTTATACAACAACTCGATGACAATATAGAACTTTTTAGCAATAAAAGTGATAACAAAAGAAAGAGTGGCACCTAGATCAATCAAAGTATACATATCAAAGTCAAAGATTTTCAACATACCAGTAACAACATCGGGGACCTCAACAACTCTTTGCCTCTCATGTAGTGCATAAAACCAGTTGTACCTTAGGACACTACCTTGAGGACCACCTCTACCCAATGGAATCGGATTTGCAACCCAGCCATTGCCACAGTTTCTTGGATAATCTACCTTCTTATGACTAAGCTCCCTACATTCATAGCAAGCATTAGAACCCTTCAAACATGGGTCCTTATGACCCCCTCCACATTTAGGACACATAATAATGGGAGTCACAACACCAACACCTTGAGGCCTAGGGAGGTCATTGGCAAACCCCTTATTAGTAGCATGATGAGACCCTTGGCCTTGATGGAACCAACCACCCCTTTATAACTTACCCCCAAGACGGGCCCTCTTGGCCTTATGCCCCTTTCTCTTCCTCAATTTTTCTTTATCCTTTTGCTCAGCATAGGTCATCAACCGAGACAAGTCCATGTCACTAATTAGCATAGCAGACCGTCATTCTTCACTTACCAAGTCGGAGAGCCCCATCACAAACTTTTTCATCCTAGATTTAGGATCGACCACCAAATGAGGAGCATACTCTGAAAGTTGATTAAACTTGAGGGCATACTACTCACACTCATAGCACTTTGTTTGAAGTTCATAAACTCTACCAACTTAGCTTCCTTAAGCTCAAAAGGGAAAAAATGGTTAAGGAAAGCCAATTTGAACTCCTTCCAAACACCACATTACCAACCCCCTTCTCACCCTTCCATTGATCATACCATATCTGCGCTACCCCTTTGAGTTGGTACGCTGCCAACTCTGACTTTTCATTCGGCCCAATACCCATGAAATTCAAGATTCTGTAGACCTCATCAATGAACTCTTGTGAGTCTTCATCCATCTTTAACCCATAGAAAATCAAAGGATTCATCCTCAAGAAGTCTCTTACCCTAGCTCCCAAGGTAGTAGCATAAGGGGCTTGGTCCCCTTGATTAACTTGGTTGGCCACAACTTGGGCAAGCGTAGTGAGAGAATCCCAGAGCTCACCGTTGTTAGGTCACTCCTCGGGAGTTTGGGCCCTTCATCCTCAAGATTTTGGCATGATCTAGCATAGAAAAAAATAATCATTAGGGGAAAAACTTACCACAACTCTATAGCACGACTTAGAACATGAAGAAGGGAAATGTTTCCTAAAACGCCTCATTGCCTCCTATACATAGCCATGGCGCGCTTCACAACCGTTAATTGGACTCTAATAAATGCGGTGTGTTAGACTCTAAGGATCTATGGACCTAGTGCTTTGATACAAAGTTTTTCACGACCCAAGCCTAGGGCCTAGACATGACACGGCGCAAGAGAAACCCAAAGGGAACTCCAAGCAAGCCTCTTAGAATATCATTACACATCCTTGGTCGCGAAAGCAATATATACCACATGAAAGAATAAGAATAGGGGCAATGGGACTAGGGGAAAGCTTGGACACATCATAATCAAGAGTCAAGAGACAAGCTCATATCATAGATATCAAGAACAATAGAGTCAAGACTCTTAACATAGATACATAAGATATCTAACAAATACCTCTATACATGGATAAGAATGGGGGACAAGATAAAGTAACTGATCTTACCTTCAAGGTCAAAATAGACAATAAAGAAGAATGTCTCAATACATAATAGAAGAATCATAGACTAAGGTCCTCGGAGTGGAGAACTCACCAACTAGCTTGAATAGCACTGAACTAGCCACGTGGAGGAGGAGGATGATCAAATTCGGCACCGGTTCCTACATGGTGACATCATGTAGGCATATAGTATATGTTAGTACGTTCAAATGTACTAAGTATGTAGGATGCAATGTAAACAAAAATTAAGCATCATAATCAAAATGTATAATAATAGGCAAAAGGGATACTTATAACAATATGACATGTATGATCAATGCATAAGTAAAACATGCTTAAGTAATTCATGCTCTTATAGAATATCATATATGTAGAAGAGACCAAGCTATATTTGCAAAGTACAAACCCCTTAGTAGGTTAGTGATGATAGCACCCATCACCCTAGTGTGTGAGGTACAAACCCCTCATCAAGGTTAGTGATAATAGAACCCATCACCCTAGTATGTAATGTACAAACCCCTCATCAAGTTTAGTGATGATAGCACCCATCACCCTAGTGGTTAAGATGTTGACCCCTCAACTAGGTCACCCGAATCGGGTATGGTCTAATGCAAAACTTTATATAAGATCGCATGTCGTCGGGGGGTGCCATGCCCAGTTACCTGAACCGAAGGTGTGTTAGGCCTCGAAGTCCAAATTGTAGCTGCTTGGTCTATATCAGTTGAGGTCACTTCCCACATATATATGATATATATATATTGTGCGAGATGACATATCATATCTTATGCTTTGGACCTTCAACTCCTCAAGAAACCACATCTGGATATTTTATTAAGCAGAGGCTTGGGTATCATGGGTGAAAGGAACCTATGAAAGAAACCCACATACCTTTCCTTAGATATGAACTTGTTGAAGATTGGAGATGGAGACTTGAATCTTGAAGAAGAACCTTGAAGAGAACCTTAGCTTGGGATGAGGGTTTGGGACTTGACTTTGAGGAGTGAAAATATGACTAAGTATTTGGGTCTGTATAGGGGAATGTTTAGGATGATATGAGGGTGAAATTTGGCAAAGTATAGGTAAAAACACGGTTGGGGACACTTAGGCCTAAGACCTAAAAGCCTTGGACTGAGATAGAAATCACTGGCAACAAAATATAAAGGTCTGCATCAGGTCTGCGATGTGGACCTATCGCAAAGGCCAAATTAATATATGTCCACAACAGCTGCACGTCGTGGTGCTGTCGTAAATAGATTCTGGATAAGAAAAATTATGAAAATTGAAATTGCTAATCATTTGCTCTTAAATTGGAGTTAGATCCTTTTTCACCTAATTTGGACCCCCTGGTCACGAATATGAAGTCGGACTTTTAAAATAACAAATGAACTTTGAGATATATAGAAATTAAATTTTCGGGCATTCGAAGGCACATTTTTGGGCACTTTTTGGGGTGGTTTCAGGGTTTTATTGAGATGATCCTTTGACCAATGGAGCCCATTTTAAGCTTGTTCCATGAACTGATTTTGTCTATTGAGACTATGCATAATTTTAGCTATGAAACTATGAACTATTGAGCTTTTGTGATAGATTTCAAGGTACCTTACATAATGGTTTTACTACATATTGGTGAGTTGATTTGCATTGAGTTTACTCATCTTTTTTCACTCTTGAATTGCATAATTTTGAATAAGTATCATGAACCCATCATGTGTTTGATAAAATTACATGACAAGAATTCTCAAGTTGTTGATGACCNNACCACTATGCTAGTGAATGATATGGAACCCATCATGTGTTTGATAAAATTACATGACAAGAATTCTCAAGTTGTTGATGATCTATTACATGGTTTACAAGTCAAGTGACTTTATGATGAATAAGGGCTTTTAAGCATGTATTGAATTCATTCAAAGTATCTATGATTTTACAAGTATCAAGTTAAGCCCTATTTCAAGATTTTTACCTCTTTTGAGCCATTCATGTTAAAGCAAGGGTTCATGGATGATTATGATCTACTCTCATGTTGAATTTAGGCTCACTATTAGAGATCAAGCATGTTTATATGCTACTTAAGTCATGTTCTTACAAGCTATTCATGTTATCATTAAAGTATGATAATTTCAAGTATTTCGTGGGATTTGACTTAGCACCGATTGAGGCTTAAAATGGGGGCTCGACTCAAGGGGTCCTTATATAAAGTCTTTAGTGTCTAAACTATGTTCTACCGTAGGACTATGATTATTACCCTTGCTATACTAGTTGATTCATCTAATTCATGTTATAATGTTTGGTTTGCGTTGGCAAGTAGATCGCATGTCGTCGGGGGGTGCCATGCCCAGTTACCTGAACCGAAGGTGTGTTAGGCCTCGAAGTCCAAGTTGTAGCTGCTTGGTCTATATCGGTTGAGGTCACTTCCCACATATATATGATATATATATATTGTGCGAGATGAATGGTTTACAAACATGTTTCATCATGAGCATTGATCATGCATGCCATATTGAGATTATATATCCATTATTTATGATTATACATTTTGACTATATTGGCTTATGTATTGTTGCATTATATCTCGCATACTTAGTACATTCAAATATACTAATGCATAATCTATGCCTACATGATATTACTATGTAGGGACTGAAGCTCCTTTGATCATCCTCGACGTGGCTAGTTTGGTACTCCGAAGATAAGCATTAGTGAGTCCTTAAGTCCGAGTACACTATCTACTTTACTCTTGCTATTTTGAGACTTCATTATGTTAAATACTTGCTATTATAAGGGTAAGCCCAGAAAATGTCTTGGCCCCCGCTCCCTTCCAAGTTATAGGTATCGTTGGATACTATGATGTATTTATGCTATGAGCTTGTCTCTTTTATGCTTTTGTGATTATCAAAGACTTCCCTTAACCCTACTTCCCTTTAATTTCTTGTTGTTGTTTATTTTGGTTTCCCGACCAAGGATGTGTGATTGATATTAAGAGACTTGTTTGGGGTCCCTTTGGGTTCCCCATTTGCCATGTCACGTCTAGGCCCTAGTCTTGGGTCATGACAAGCTTGGTATTAGAATATTAGGTTGTTAATGGTCCTCGAAAATCTAACACACCGCGTGAATTATAGTCTTATTCATGAATATGAAGCGTGCCACAACTATGAATGGGAGGCTATGAGGCATTTTAGGAAATGTTTCACTTCTTCATGGTCTATATCGTGCTTTAGGTGTAACTATAAGGCTTTTCCCTAATGAATGCTCTTATTTTCTTTTAGATCATGCCGATTCCAAGGGGAATACTAAAGAGAGCCCGCACTATCGAGGAGCAACCGACCCCTCTCGCTCCTCAAGCTCCTCAAGATGGAGGGGTATCCCAAGAAGAGTTTTGAGATGCTATCACATTATTGGCCCATGCTATAACCAACCAAATGAACCAAGGGGCCCAAGCCCCTAATGCTCCTACTCTGGCCTCAAGGGTGAAGGAGTTTACAAGAATGAATCCACCAGAATTTCATGGATCCAAGCAGGAAGAAGATTCCGAAGAGTTCATCGATAAGGTGCATACAGTGCTATGGGGGTCAATTCGGAGGAGAAAACAGAGTTAGCAGCCTACCAACTCAAAGGTATGGCCTAAATTTGGTTCACTAATAGAAATTGGAGAGGAGGGATGATGTTGATATTCCTTGGGAGGAGTTCAAAGCCGCATTCCTCAACCGGTTCCTCTTTATCAAGCTAAGAAAGGCTAAGATGATGGAGTTTATGAACCTTAATAAGGTTTCATGAGTGTGAGGGAGTATGCCCTTAAGTTTAATAAGCTTTCAAAGTATGCTCCACATTTGGTAGCTGACCCTAGAGCTAGAATGAACAATTTGTATCGGGAGTGTCTGACTTGGTTGATGAAGAGTGTCGTACCACTATGCTAGTGAATGATATGGATTTATCTTGGCTCATGACATATGTCGAACAACTAGAGGGGGAAAATCTTAGAAAAAAAAGAAGTGGTAAGTCCAATAGGGCTTGTTTTGAAGGTGGTTTCCAAGGTTCCAAGGGTGGCCGATTTTTGGACAAAGAAGAAGTGGTGAGTCCAAGAGGGCTCATTTTGAAAGTGGTTTCCAAGGTTCCAAGGGTGGATGATTTCCTCAAGGCCACAAGTTCCAAGGCCAAGGGTCTTCTAATACTCCTAATAAGAGATTTGCTAATGATAATCTAAGATTCCAAGGAGGTAATGGTGGGATGATTCACCCTAAGTTCCAAATATGTGGGAGAAACCATGGTGGCACATGTTTGAAAAATTATAATGCTTGTTTTGGTTGTGGTATAGTGGGTCATTAGGTTATTGATTGTCTTCATGCTCAAAACAAAGGTAGAGATGGTCGTTCACAAGGCCAAGGTGCTAATGCGGGTCCAAGGGCAAAGGGAGACCAACAAGGGGGTGCTCCAAGGCAAAATAGATTCCATGCTCTTCAAGGAAGGCAAGGGGTAGATGAGGTGCTCGATGTTATCACCGATATATTATAGGTTTTTTATTTTGATGTGTATGCATTGATAGATCCGGGTGGCACTCTTTCTTTCATTACTCCTTTTGTTGCCAAAAAGCTTCATGTGAATCCCAAATTGTCTTGTGAACCTTATAAAGTGTCAACCCCCCATTGGTGAGTCCATTGTTGCTAAAAGAGTCTATAGAAATTATCCTGTGTTCATATTGCATAAAATCTTGCCTTGTGATTTTGTTAAATTAGATATGGTGGATTTTGATATCATTCTTGGGATGGATTAGCTACATGCATATTATTCTTCTATTGATTATAGAACCTGTAAGGTTAAATTCCAATATCCTAATGAGACCTTCCTTGAGTGGGAAAATCATGATGTGGTGGTGAAGGGTAGATTCATTTCTTGTCTTAAAGCCCAAAAGTGGATTTCTAAGGGTTGCCTTTACCATCGTGTGAGGGTTAGGGATATTGAGTCTAAAGTCCTTCCTATTGAGTCAGTTTCGGTGGTCAATGAATTTCTTGATGTCTTTCTTGATGAGCTTCCAAGTGTTCCTCTCAAAAGAAAATAGACTTTGGTATAGACCTCCTTCCCAATACTCAACCCATTTCTATTCCCCCCTACCGTATAGCCCCGACGGAATTGAAGGAGTTGAATGATCAATTGAGGAAATTTTGGAGAAGGGTTTCATAAGGCCTAGTAAGTCACCTTGGGGTAAACCAATTTTATTTGTGAAGAAAAATGATGGTTCTCTTAGAATGTGCATTGATTACAGGCAACTTGATACGACCACCATAAAAAACAAGTATGCTCTACCAAGGATTGATGACCTTTTTGATCAACTACAAGGGCTAGTCACTTTTCTAAGATTAATCTTCAATACAGATACCACCAAGTGAAGGTGAGGGAGTGTGATATTCCCAAGATGACTTTTTGGACTAGGTATGGGCACTTTGAGTACATGGTTATATCCTTTAGGTTACCTAATGCACGACTAT
This sequence comes from Solanum virginianum, assembly GCA_000787875.1. NCBI lineage: Eukaryota > Viridiplantae > Streptophyta > Magnoliopsida > Solanales > Solanaceae > Solanum > Solanum virginianum. Next base: position 66,926 of record DF357466.1, on the reverse strand, counting down.
ATTTATGGATCTCATGAATAGGGCCTTTAAACCCTACCTTGACATGTTTGTGTGGTCTTTATTGATGATGTATTGATTTATTCCAGGAGTGAGGAAGAGCATGTGCATCACTTAAGGGTGATGTTTGAAATCTTGAGAGAGGAGAGGTTGTTTGCTAAATATGAAAAATGTGAATTTTTGTTAAAAGAGGTTGCTTTTCTAGGGCATGTGGTGTTGGGTTATGGCATTAATGTGGATCATAAGAAGGTGGAGGTGATAAGAAATTGGCCTAGACCATTAACTCCATTTGATATTAGGAGTTTCTTGGGTTTAATAGGTTACTACTGGAGGTTTGTGAATGACTTCTCTTCTATTTCTTCTTCTATGACAAAGTTGACCCAAACGAAGGCTAAATTCATGTGGACCGATGACTGTAAAAAAGATTTTCCAAACTTTGAAAGATAAGCTTGTCTCCGCTCCTATCTTGGCCCTATCAGAAGGGTTAGAAGATTTATTGTATATTGTGATGCCTTAAGAATTGGTTTGGGATGGTTTTGACGCAAAGTGCTATCTTGGCCTTATCGGAAGGGTTGGAAGGGTTTGTGGTATATTATGATGCCTCAAGAATTGGTTTGGGGTGTGTTTTGATGCAAAATGGCATAGCAAATGCCTCTAAGCAGCTTAAGGTGCATGAGATGAATTATCCCACTCGTGATCTTGAATTGGCGGCCGTGGTGTTTGCGTTGAAAATTTTATATCACTACTTGTACGGGGTTCATGTATATGTGTTTACCATTTACAAGAGTCTTCAATATGTGTTCATACAAAAAAAGCTTAACTTAAGACAAAAAAGGTGGTTAGAGCTCCTTAAAGACTATTATATTGGTGTGCATTATCATCCCGGCAAAGCTAATATTATGGTCGATGCTCTAAGTAGTGTGTCCATGGGTAGTCTAGCTCATATTGATGATGGTGGCAAAGAGGTGGCCAGAGAAGTTCACCGGTTGGATAGATTGGGGGTTAGGTTTGATGAAGTTGAAAATGGTGGTGTAGTAGTTGTTGGTGGTTCTAAATCTTCTTTGATTGAGGAAGTGAAGTCAAAACAAGATCTTGACCCCGCCTTGCTAGAGTTGAAGACCTTGATGAGGGATGGTCAAGCAGAGGTTTTCTCCTAAGGGAGAGATGGTGCCCTTAGGTACTAAGGTAGGTTATGTGTGCCTAATATTGATCACTTAAGGGAGTTGATCTTGAAGGAGGCTCATAATTCATCCTATTCTATTCAACCCGGTTCTACAAAGATGTATAAGCACTTGACATAGGTGTATTAGTAGGGTGGTATGAAGAGATATATTACTAAATTCATATCACAATTGCTAATAAGTGAAAGCTGAACATCAAAGGCTAGGTGGCCTAGCCCAAGACATAGAAATTCTACTTGGAAGTGGGAAGAGATTAACATGGATTTTATGGTTGGTTTGCCTAAGACTAGGAAATACTTTGACTTTATTTGGGTTGTTGTGGATAGAATGACAAAGTCGGCTCACTTTCTACCAATCAAAACCACTTATGGTGCCGAAGATTATGCCAAGTTGTACATCATGAGTTGGTTAGATTGCATTGGGGTCCTTTGTCTATCATTTTGGATCGAGATGCTCAATTCACTTCTCACGTTTTGAGGTCCTTCCAAAAAGGTCTTGGTACCAAGGTTAAGCTTAGCACGACATGATATTATAATGAACTCATAGGAATGGAATTGAGCTTTTGTGGTCTTTTCATCCTCAAACAGATGGCCAAGGTGAGAGGACTATCCAAACTCTTGAGGATATGCTTAAAGCTTGTGTTTGGGAGTTTGATGATAGTTGGGATGAACATCTTTCACTTATTGAGTTTGCTTACAATAATAGCTACCACTAAAGCATTGGTATGGCTCCCTTTGGAGCTTTATATGGTAGGTGTTGTAGATCCCTGGTTGGGTGGTTTAAAGTAGGGGAGATGGCTTTTCTAGGTCTGCATTTGGTCATGGAGGCCTTGGAGAAGGTGAAGTTGATAAGGGAGAGATTGAAAACAGCCCAAATTAAACAAAAGTCCTACTCCGATGTGAGAAGATGAGATGTTGAGTTTAAGGTTGGTGATTGGGTTTACTTAAAAGTCTCACCAATGAAGGGTGTGGTCTGGTTTGGAAAGAAAGGGAAATTGAGCCCGAGGTTTATAGGTCTTTATAGAGTTTTGAGGAGAGTAGGTAAGGTTGCATATGAGTTGGAGTTGCCTATGGAGATGAATATGGTTCATCTGGTCTTCCAATTGTCCATATTGAGAAAGTATGTAGGTGAACTAAGTGCTATAGTACCCTTAGAGGTTGTAGGTGTTGTAAAAGATAATTTTACTTATGAGGAGGTCCACATGGAGATTTTGGATAGACAAGTGAAGAGGTTGAGAAACAAAGATGTAAATTTTGTTAAGGTCCTTTGGAGGAATCAACAAGTTGAAAGTGCCACATGGGAAGCCAAGGCGGATATGAGAAAGCGATATCCATATCTCTTCCACCCTACTCAAGCCAAAGGTAATAATTTAAGTCCCCTACATGATTTCAAGTTTTAGGTTTCAGCCCTCATGTCATTTTGCATGCATCCATGTTTTATGGTAACAAGTTTATGGTGATTTTTAACATTCGTGTTGAGATTTTAAAAAATGATATTTAAATGCATTTGTTGCATTCATGTTGGAATGAGATCTTCATAATTTCTTCTCTTATGCAAGTTTTTTGACATTCGAGGACTAATATTCCCAAGGGGGAGATATTGAAATACCCCATATGTGCTTCAAAATGCCCTATAATTGTAATTTCTATATATCTCAAAATCCGTGCGTGATTTATAAAATCTGACTTCATATTCTTGATCAAGGGGCAAAATTAACTGGGAAATGGGTATAACATGGATTTTAGAGGACCTGTAGTGAAAAATAATTTTTACTAATTTTTGATATCCAGTGGCTGTCTGCGCCAAGGGCGCGATGCACCTGGGGCACAACACTGTGTAATTCTAAATCCGCATCAGGCCCGCGATGCGCTAGGGGCGTGGACCAGTGTATTATTTTCCTTGGTTTTTTTGTTTTGACCAAGGGCATTAGGGTCATAGCCCTATGCCCACTTATACGTGAAATCACCCATACTTAGCCATTTTTCAACTCTATAACTCACAAACTCTCTCTAATACCTCTCTAAGACTCTATTAGTTCTCTCATTCAAATATAAGAAATTCAAGCTCAACTTTGGGACTCAAGGATTCATCTCAGGCTCTAAGACTACTTCAAGTTCACCTCAAAGAATTCATGTTTTAAGGTATGTGAGTTTCATCCATTGGGTCCTTTCACCCATTGCTCCCTTCCCTTTTCATGAAAATTGTATGTTTTCAAGTTGTAATACCTATGGGTATCTCTTATCATGTATTGTGAATATAAATTACGTCGAGGTTTTAAAATTATTGATTGATTATGCATGACTGTCTATTTCAAGCTTATTCTATGAATTAATTTTGTCTATTGAGACTATGCATGTTTTGAGTTATGAAACTATGAACTATTATGACCTTTTGTGATGGATTTTAAGGTACCCTACATAAGGGTTTTACTACATGTTGGTGGGATGATTTGCAGTGAGTTTACTCATCTTATTTCACTGAATTGCATGATTTTGAACAAGTATAATGAACCCACTATGTGTTTGATAAAATTACATGACAAGAATTCTCAAGTTGTTATGATCTATCACATGATTTACAAGTCAAGTGATTTTATGATGATTAAGGGCTTTTAAGCATATATTGAATTCGTGAAAAGTATCTATGGTTTTACAAGTATCAAGTTTAGCCCTATTTCAAGATTTTTATCTCTTATGAGTCATTCATATTAAAGCAAAGGTTCATGTATGATTATGATCTACTCTCATGTTCAATTAGGCTCACTACTAGAGGTCAAGCATGCTTATGAGCTACTCAAGTCATGTTTTTACAAGCTATTCATGTTATGATTAAAGTATGATTATTTCAAGTATTTCGTGTTATTTGACTTAACACCGATTGAGGCTTAAGATGGGGGCTCGACTCAAGAGGTCATTATATAAAGTCATTAGTCTCTAAACTATGTTCCACCATAGAATTATGATTATTACCCTTACTATACTAGTGGATCCATCTAGTTCATATTATCATGTTTGGTTTGCCTTCGCAAGTAGACCACACTTCATTGGGGGTGGTCATGCCCAATCACCTGAACCGAGGGGGTGTCAAGCCTCAGAGTCCAAGTTATAGCTGGTTGATCTATGTCGGTTGAGGTCACTTTCCACATATATATGATATATATATTATGCAAGATGAATGGTTTACAAGCATATTTCATCATGAGCATTGATCATGTATGCCATATTGACATTATATATCTATTGTTTATGATTATGCATTTTGACTATATTGGCTTATGTCTTGTTGCATTGCATCCCTAATACTTTGTACATTCAAACGTACTAATACATACTCTATGCCTACATGATAATACCAAGTAGGATCGGAGCTCCTTTTGATCATCCTCCACGTGGCTAGTTTGGTATTCCGAAGATAAATATTGGTCAGTCCTCAAGTCTGAGGACTCTCTACATTACTCTTGCTATTTTGATACTTCTTTATGTTGAACAATTTTTATTATGAGGGTGAGCCCGGAGTGTCTTGACCCCCGCTTCCTTCCAAGTTATAAGTGTTGTTGGATGCTATGATGTATGAGGGTGAGCCGGGAAATTGTCTTGGGCCCTGATCCCTTCCAAGTTATAGGTGTCATTGGATGCTATAATGTATTTATGCTATGAGCTTGACTCTTTTATGCTTTTGTGATTATCAAAGACTGTGAGTTGTCATTGGATGCTATAATGTATTTATGCTATGAGCTTGACTCTTTTATGCTTTTGTGATTATCAAAGACTTCCCTTAGCCCCGCTTCCTTTTATTATATTTCTTGTTATTGTTTATTTTTCTTCCACGACCAAGTATGTGTGATTGATATGCTAAGAGGCTTGTTTGGTGTACCATTGAGTTCCCCATTCCCCATTTCACGTCTAGGCTCTAGGCTTGGGTCGTGACAGGTAGAGAGAGAAGGATGAGGAGAGCGAGAGTACAGAGAGAGACGAGAAGTGAGGAAGGGAGGAGAGAAAATTTGCTATAAAATTCTAATTACAGCTCTATAGATTTCGTGTAGTGTTGGGTCAAGTTTGAGCAGAGATGGATTAGTCTCATACTAAGACATAGGAACTACTATTAGAAAAGCTAAATTTTTATGAAAGTCTCAACAAGAAGATCAACTATCTGATGAAGGAAGATGAAAATCTTCAGGCAAAAGTGGTGGCGTTGCATCATGTTATTGTTGCATCTTGGCCAATTGGTAGTGAATACTCTACGATTAAACTTTCAAAGTCAAAGTCTTTTTGTGGTACTAGAATGCTAAGGAATTGAAAATCTCCCTTTGAAATATGGATTCATGCTTCAACAATTGCCTTGAAAGTGATATCAAATTTTCTTTTGAATATAAATTCATACTTTGCTTCTGTCTGTGTTGTTGAAAATGATAAATTGAACATCACCACTATGTACTTAATGGATGATGCAAAATTATGATGGACGATTAGGAATTCAAGTAATGAAAATGCTTGCAAGCTTAAGTACGACAATTAGATGAAATTGAAAAAGAAAATGAGGGACCAGTTTCTTCCTAGCAATGCATCATGGATTGCTAGAGATCAATTGAAAAGACTTAGCCAGAATTGTCTTATTTGTTATTATATCAAAGAATTTACTTTTTTTATGTTGGATTCCCAAAACATGTAGGATGAAGACATGTTACATAACTTTATTGCAGGAATCACGGTTGGGTTAGAAATGAAATAAGAAGGCAGAATATAAAGGAATTACTTAGTGCAATTATTATCGTTGACTCATTCGTTGATCATTATTCAATTCATCCAGCTTTTGAAGTTTTGTCTACTTTAAAGTCCAAGAAAGAAATTGAGAATAAAGGGAGATGGAGGAAGCATAAAAAGAGTATATGAATAAGGAAAAAGTGTTGCGAAGGATGAAACAACAAGAACATAGATAAAGAAGGTAATACATAGGGCTGCTGGATTTTTGGTGGTCCACTTTGGCTATGTCTTGCCCAAATGAAAGAGCGAATGTCATGCTTTCCAGGAATATAAACCATGATAAGATGAACAAGAAATCATTGTTGCTTTGGTAAATCTATTGGGTTTTTTATTTAACCAAATTAGTTTGATAAATGTTGTAGGAGATTCTCCAATCTCTAATAACCTTCATGTTGTGTTGATCCATATTGAAATGAAGATTGATGGCAAGTGTGTTATGGCAATGGTAGATACATGAGCTACTCACATATTTTTGAATGTAAAAATTCCTAGTAACTATGCAATAATCCACAGGATCATTTTGCCTTTACCGCATTATTTTCACCATTATATGTTCCTATAGCGACCATATGTCATTTATGACTTGCTGGCACTTGAAGCATGATTCCATGACCATTCATTAAAGAATTATGTAGTTTTTCATGTTTTGGAAGGTTTTATGCCTTGAAAGTTGAATTTTGTGCAAAACATGGATAAATGGCCTCAGAATAAAAATTTGACAGTTTCATCTGCTTTGAAATGGTCAAACTAGGCTAGAAGTATGATCAACTCAAGAAATAAGGCTTTTGATGTGAGTTTGTACTGTGTTTTACATTTTAGCCTTTAAAAATAGCCAACAATTGACTTTGATCAACATTCTTAAGAAACGTGCCTATATAAAAAATTTGACATCGCAGTTAGTTTTGAAATATCGAATTTGGTCTAGAATGACCCTTCATTTAGTTTTTGAGGTTTCCAGACTCATTCCAAGCCTATCTGTGGAAATTTGCTAAAAATAGTTGTGGGAGTGAGACCACAACTAGTCAAAATAATCTCGTATGTGGATTTCAATTGTGCCATTGAATTTGGAACATTGATTTTGATAGGGTAGCATAGTTCATTTGCATTCAAAAGGCACCAGATGAATTTCGAGCACCCCATCAAAAATTAAAAATTGGGAAAATTAGCTATCTCAGTTGATAACCTAATGTTTTTGCTATAGCAATAACTACCCATAGTTGGGGTGTCACTTTAGTGACCTCTGGGCTCATTATAGTGATGCCCACCTTTTTTAGGGTGGATGCTATAGTGATACCCGTATGTGGTATATGTATTGGCCGTTGTCATTTTTAGCTCACATGCATACTTTCCAAAGGAGATTTCTTCCATATTTTAAGCTCAACATTGGTGTTTCAAAGTCCTTGATTCAAGAAATTTCATGGGGAATGCATTGGCAACATCAAAAATTAAAGTTGAGGCTTTATTTGAAGGTAATTTTCGTGTCATAACTGCTATACAATATATTTTGAATGGGGACTTTGGGCTAATTGTAAGAGATGATAACATGGCCAGTTGGATTTTAGTGATTCTTTGGTTTATTTTGGGTGGATTCCACAAGGACCGTCCTGGAATGATGTTATGATTTTCAGATGATTTAACAAACAATAGGAATAAGGAACAGATAAAGAACTTGGTCCGGTGTGGGTTGAGAACCTAAAAGCAACACCCAACAAACAATATATTATGCATCTGCAAGTTTATTATTTGTTGGTGCGCGTCAACCTACTCTATAGAAATTGTCTAGCTAATGAAATTACTACAAAATGGTGTTGATGTTGGGTATATACACCCAACCTTTCTTGAAGAGAAATTAAGAGAGTTTTGACACACATTGAGTAAGTGTTCTTTGTGAGAATCTCAAGTAGTACACTTATGTCAGACCCAAGCCTAGGACCTAGACATGACACAACGCAAGGAGAATCCAAAGGGTCCCCAAGCAAGCCTCTTAGAAAATTATTACACATCCTTGGTTGCAGAAGCAATAGATACAACATAAAGAATAAGAATAGGGGCAACAAGACTGAGGGAAAGCTTGTACAACATCATAATAAAGAGACAAGAGACAAGCTCATATCATAGACATCAATAACAACAGTGTCAAGGCTCTTAGTATGGACACATAACATGTCCAACAAATGCCTCTATACAAATATAAGAACTGGGGCTAAGACAAAGTAACCGGGCTCACCCTCATGGTAGAAATAGACAATATGGAAGAATGTCTCAATACATAATAGGAGAATCATAAACTAAGGTCCTCGGAGTGGAGGACTCACCAACTAGCTTGAATAGCACCAAATTAGCCACGTGGAGGAGGAGGATGATCAATTTTGACACTGGTTCCTACATGGTGACATCATGTAGGCATAGAGTATGCGTTAGTACATTTGGATATACTAAGTATGTAGGATGCAATATAAATAGGAATTGAGCATTATAATCAAAATGCTTAACAATAGGCAATAGGCATACTTCAAATGTACTAAGTATGTAGGATGCAATGTAAACAAAAATTAAGCATCATAATCAAAATGTATAATAATAGGCAATAGGGATACTTATAACAATATGACATGTATGATCAATGCATAAGTAAAACATGCTTAAGTAATTCATGCTCTTATAGAATAATCATATGTGTAGAAGAGGCCAAGCTAGATTTCCAAAGTACAAACCCCTTGGTAGGTTAGTGATGATAGCACCCGTCACCCTGGCGATCGGATATGGTCTAATGCAATACTTTATATATGATATATCATATACATAAGCTCATTTTATCATTATATAGTCAATCACATCATATCTTATGCTTTGGGTCTTCAACTACTGAAGAAACCACATCTAGACATTTTATCAAATAATTAGAGGGTATGTAATGCAAGTATAAAATCATGAAATATAGAGATCAAATCATACAAGAAAATCCACTATAAAACCATCAATTAATACCTTGCAACACCCTCTAGAAATATACATCAAAACCCCTAATCAAATCTTACAATAGATCAAAGATTTATAGCTCAAAACATAGCAAAACAGTCACAACTTTACATAGCTTTAACATAGTGTGCAATAAATTTCATGATAATTAAGACCCATTTGTGAATCAACTTTAAATCATGCAATTTGAGTAAAATGAGGCTTGGGTATCATAGGTGAAAATAACTCATGAAAGTACCAACATACCTTAGCTTAGAGATGAACTTGGTGAAGATTGGAGATAGAGACTTGAAGCTTGAAGAAGAACCTTGAAGGAGAACCTTATCTTGGGATGAGGGTTTGAGACTTGAGTTTGGGGAGTGAAAATATGACTAAGTGTTTGAGTGAGTATAGAAAAATGTTTTGAATGATATGAGGGTGAAATTTGGCTAAGTATCGGTAAAAACACGTTTGGGAACACTTAGGCCCAAGACCTAAAAACCTTGGATCGAGATAGAAATCACTGGCACCAAAATACATAGGTCTGCATCATCTAGTCTGCGAGGTGGACCTATCGCGGAGTCCAAAATAACATATATCCGCGATAGCTGCGCGTCATGGTGTTGTCGCGGATCAATTTTGGATAAGAAAAATTATGAAAAGTAAAATTGCTAATCTTTTGCTTTTAAATTAGGATTAGACACGTTTTCACCTAATGTTGACCTCTTGATCATGAATGTGAAGTTGGATTTTCGAAATAACAAATAAATTTTTAGATATATGAAAATTAAAATTTCGGGCATTTTGAGGCACATTTTCGGGGTCGTTTTAACTTAGAAAAATCAGAGTTGTATTTTACTTTGTGCACTTCATTGTACAGAAATGGTGCTTACATCTTGTGTGTCAATTCTTAATCTATAAAGAGATCTGATATTTAAGCAAGCTTTTTGCTCTTCATTGCTAGAGTTAGCTGTGGCAAGTTTGAAGTCTAAGTTGGCTAGAATTAGTCAATTTAGTGCGTAGCAGAGTAGCTACTTAGTTGGCTCGTACTTGTAGTAGAGTTATCATAGTTAGGGGGAAGGGATCTAGAGTTGCAAAAGTTGTACTCCAGAGCTTTTCTCCCTTGAAGGTTAATGGAGTTGGGTTGAAATCCTATGAGTACAGGTCATGGTTTTCTCCTTCCTTAATTGAGGAGGTTTTCACATAAAATAGCTTATCTTGTTTTACTATGCTACTTTTATTGTTTTTGTTGTTTCTGTTCATTGATGTTCTTACTAGGGACCTAGTCCCCTACACTCAATAAAAACCTATTTTCTATCAATTCGTATCAAAGCTTGGACCCTTTAAAAGTTTAACACCTAGAGAGTATCTTGAAGGAAAAGTGACAGCTCTATTAATCTTGAAGAGGCCAGTCATCTACCAGACCTCTTTGCTTCAATGGAAAATTTTATAGTTTGTGAAAGACTTGTATACATGATTTTCTCGTGGATGAAGATAGTGATCTATGGAATATTGTGCTTGATGGTCCTTATGTTCCTACCCTAGAGGTGAAAGACAGTGAAAACACATAAATAGTCCCTAAGACTAGATAACAATATATGGATCAAAACAAGATTGAGAAAAACTACAAGGCAAAAAAGTTTTGGTCTGTGGTACTAGGGTCAAGGAACACAATCAGATCTCTACCTGTGAGTCAACCAAGGAGATCTGGGATTATTTGTACAAAGCTCATGAAGGTACTGAGCAAGTGAAGGAGTCCAAAGTTGATATGCTCACAACTCAGTATGAAAACTTTATCATGAAGGAAGGTGAGTCTATTCATGATATGCATACCTGGTTCTCATCCATTATCAATGAGCTTAGGTGTTTGGGTGAACCCATTCACCCCAGCAAGTAAGTGAGGAAGATTCTCAAAATTCTTCCCAAGTTTTGTGCCAATAAAGTAGATGCAATCACTAAGGCCAAGGATTCGAAGGTGTTGACAATAGATGCCTTGATTGTTAATCTCCAAACTTATGAGTTGAATAGAGAAAATGACACTTCTAAGAAGGACAAATCACAACTCTAAAGGTGGCACAAGGTTTTGAATTTGATGAAGATGAAGATCAGATAGCTTACCTCACAAGAAGATCTCAAAAAATTGTGAAGAAGCATGGTGGTTTAAAAATAAAAGGAAATCCTAGTAGAGCTGCTACTGCTAATGATCTATGTCATATGTGTGGAAAACCAAGACATTTCATCAAAGATTATCCAATGCACAAAGTAGAGCAAAAAGACTATGCCAAGCCTGGAGGCATCAAAGACAAGTCAAGGGACTTGGTCTCTGATAAGAAAAGAAGAAAGTCTGTAGTAGACTATGTTGTGAAGAAAACTCTTGCTGTTTAGAGAAATTCCTTAAGTGAGTCAAAAGAGTCTGAGCACACAGGGGATGCGTCCTTGATAGCTATAAAGAAAAATGAGGAGATCTTCAATCAAATATTTACATTCATGGAAAGTTTGATGATGGTAATGAATATAAGGAAGAGGTAACCCTATTTGATTTTAAGCAAAATTTGCATATCTGTCAGTAAAAAAGCTGAGAAAGTTAGTTGCTACTTTTATTGGTTCAATGACCAAGTTAAGTACTAAAAAGAATGTGTTGAATAATCAATTAGATCTTGTTCAAGATGAAAAGGTTGCCCCAGTTTCTTTGTTATTTGAAGTTGAAAACCATATGCTAGATCTGAAATTAGAAAATATGACTCTTTGTGAAAAGCTGAATGAAGAGTCAAAGGATTATCTGAAAGTAAAAGAAAAGGCTAGTAGCTTTCAACTTGAGATTGAGACCAGTCTGAATGAGGTTGAAACTAAGCTAGCCATGACACTATAAAGAAATGTTTAGTTAAAGAGGGACCTAATCTAAGTCAAAGAAGAATTATCCAAATCTCTCAAATGGATTACTGCTTTTAAAATGCTAGATAATTTGACTCATTAGTGGTCTAATAGTATAATGGGTCTGGGGTTTATGAAGAAAAGTCTATCTCATATCACCCACAACAAAAATGTCATTGGGTCTAATCTTTTGCTATGTACTTACTATGGAAGAGATCATCATTTGAAGACTAATTGTCTTGCATTGAAAGATTTTGAAGATTGTTTGGCAGGATATTTTGAACATAGAGAAGAAGTAAAAGACCTAGTCCTAGGGTGAATTCTCAGAATAGCTCTAAGCTGAAAAAAGTAGTGCTACCTTTCCCCCTCCATGGACGTGAAAAATGTTAATTACCGCCCTTTTTTGCATATTAAGAGCTCTGTTTAAAATAGGTTCCTAAGACTAACATATGATCTATTATATGTAAGTGAAGGAAGGAGAAGCCAATGCTGGTACATGGATAGTGGTTACTTAAAACATATGACTAGAGATGTTAAAAGCTTTCTTTTGCTCAAAGCACTTCAAAGTAAAGGTGTTTCTTTTGGAAATCTCAAAATGGATATATTCTTGGTATTGGCAGAATTGGAAAGTCACTAGATCATTCTATAGAAAATATCTATTATGTGAATGGACTGCAATTTAGTTTTTTGAGTGTATCTCAAATCTGTGACAAAGGAAATGAAATAAAATTTTACTTAAAAAATTTTGTGGTCACCAATTTGGATTCAAAAGAAGTGGTTCATGTGGCAAAAAAAGTGAAGAATATGTATGCAACTGATATGGTATCAATTCAGGGAAATGATCTTACATGTCAGAGTACTCAAAGTGAGAATGTGAAACTTTGACACAAAAGACTTGGTCATGTCCAGTCTTTATTGCTGAGCAAACTTGGTTTAGAGGACCTGGTCCATAGATTACCAAAAGTGAAGTTCGCATAAAATAAAGTTTGTAAGACATATGTTAAAGGAAAGAAAAAGAGATTCTCATTCAAGAAAAACTAGGTTAGTACTGCCAGGCCTTTGGAGTTGATTCACAGAATTTATATGGGTTAGTGAAAATTCAAAGTAGAGGAGCAAAGAAGCATATTTTGGTGGTCATGGATGATTCTTCAAGGTTTACTTGGACTATGTTTTTAAGGTCTAAGGATGAAACCTATGATGAATTCGTGATCTTTGCTAAGATGATACAGACAAAGTTAAACTGTAAGATAGCAGGGACTAGGTCCAATAGTGGAACTGAGTTTGAAAATACAAGGATGAATATCTTTTGTTTAAAAAATGAGATCTATCACAACTTCGTAACTCCCAAAACAACTCTGTAGAATGGAGTGGTAGAGAGGAAGAACAGAACCTTGGTGATTATTGTTAAGACAATGCTAATTGATTCTATACTTCTAAAGAATTTTTTGGCTGAAGATGTAAACACTGGTTGCTACGTGACAGGAAAGTGCTTGATCAGGTCAATTCTCAATAAAACACCATAGGAAATTTGGTTTTGAAAAGTTTTTGACCAAGGTGACTCTTCAGGGAGACCTCCATGACCAGTGTGAAGGTATATGGACCATGTAGAGATGCCTTGAGGTGCCCCTTGGTCTTGTGTGTAAGGTGTTGGCTTTAATGTGGAGCTTAATACCAAGGTATGTCACACATGAATCCCACATGGTCCATGTAAGGCATCACAGTCTGTGTGGAGGGCCTTGGCCTTGAAAATCCACATTTTGGCCAAGGCATTTCATACAAAGACCCTCTCACAGATTGTATAGTCCTTTACGGTCCGTGAGGCCTTCCATATGAGCATCAGAACAAAAATTTTCTAAGTATTCAATCATCATCTCAGAACATTGTTGTTGGAAATTTTTCTAAGTAAAGCTTTACGGAGGAGGCACAGGGACTGTATACCTTGGTACGAGCCATGAGGCCTTTCGTATGGATAATGACATGAAATTTTTCTAAGTATGAAATTACCATCTCGAACCTTTGTCAGTGAGAATTTTCTATGTGTCAGATCACAGAGGAGGTTTACAATTTGTATGTGCTATCACAGGCTGTATACCCTCCTATGGGACCCCTGACAACATATTTTTCCTACTCATTTCATTAATGGTGTTTTTGTAATTATGATTTCTCCTATGGGTCTTTCCTGACTTCCTATGCTATCTAAAGACATTCAAATGACCTAAAATCTATTTCTCTCATTCAAATTCACTCTTAGAATTATATTGAACTCTCTTCAGAACTCCTCTCAAAGACTCTAGTGGAGAATTATCTTTGGATTCAAGAAAGAACTTTAATCTTCATCAAATTATTTTTACTTCAAATTATTTTTACTTCTTCTTGGTGAACTTAGGTATCTGGGATTGATTCTTGGTCCCTTTCAACCAAGAAAATCCAAACTATTTTTAACTTGATTTATGAAATTTAAGCTTACTTTAATTATGAGATTTGAAGATTATTGTCTATTAAATTCAATTGAAGTATGGACTATGCTTAATTGATGTTTTTAAAGTGATTTATACCCTAATATATTGAATTGCATGATTATTATGAAGGTTTGAATATGCATTATCCCTTTAAAGTTTGATTTAAGTATGGGTAATCCCAATTGTGATTTGAATGTAGATTTTACTTATGAATTTACTTGAATTTCATATTTTATTATTGATTTAAGATTGAATCTCTATTACCCATGCTATCCTCATATCATTTATGACATATGCCTTTATGAGCATTAGATTTTATGATGATTATGAAGTAGGATAAGCCCTATCATGTTTATTTATATGATTTTGATAAGATTATGGTTATAACAAGAATGTGATCACATAAATGTCTATGATATGGCTCTTTGAGCATTTTGGGTGTTTACACCATTTTGATATACGTGAATAAGCTATTCCTATGCATGAAAAGTATGACATGAATTATGATTTGGCTTTTTAGCCTAAGTATGGAAGATTATGAAGTATGTTTGGCTTTTATGCGCAAGTATTCATTGAAATGACTTGTGCCTCTTTTGAAAGTAGGTATATGTATAAGTATTCTTGTAGGATGTTGACTTAGCACCGAATGGATTGCGGGTGCATGGGCTATCCCCAAGGGTCCTTTCTCTTTTCTTGAACTATATGCCAGCATAGGTATATAGTAGCCATTACTAAAAAGACAGGGTTGTAAGGAATGGTTACAAATTTTGATATGCTATGATATGATTTGATATGGAAATCCTTCTGAAAAAGGCAAGGCCGTAAGAAAGGTGTTCATCACATCGAAAAGACAAGGTCGTAAGATGTGATATAGGTTACTCTTGGCAAGTAATCTTCTTTTACGGATGGGAGGTCTACATCAGAGTAATTTATATTATAGCTTGCATGAGTTTGATTTGTTAGTTATAGTCACACCCCCTTTATATATGGAAGCATTATAACATTTCATACGTTATAAATTTCATAACATATCGTATATTATTCATCTTTGCTATATACTTCTTTCTATATACATGCCCTTGTCATCTAACATTGAATACATGTTTGGTAAGTCATATGCATTACATGCCTGCATACTTAGTACATTAAAATATACTAACACATACTTTTTGCATACATGATCTAACCATGTAGGGACCAAAGATTTCCTTCATCCATCATACGATAGCTAGCTTGGATCTTAAGATACTTACTGTGGTGAGTCCTATCTTCTAAGAACAAACTACCATTCCTCTACCTATGGTGTTTTTGTTTATGTTATTTACTTTAAGGGTGAGCCCAGGACATGTCTTGGCCCTCATCCTATCTTATGACTAGAGGTATAGTTGGACATCTTGTATACTATTATACGAGTTATATGTTATGTGTTGTATTTAGAGATTATATTTATGGTTATGGCTATTATGAATCGATTATAAGTATGATAATATGTGATTATGTTATGATATGGAAATGTGAAACATCCTAAGTCCCATATTGCCCCCATAAAGTAAGTCATACTTACCCGCCCCTTAGTCTTTATGTGCTATGTGTTATGTAAATTTATGTTAAACCCTTTCCCTATGGCATCCCCATAACACGAGTCCTACTTTCCCATCCCTTAGAACTATTTGTTTACTATTTGTACACGCTTTCGAACTGATGATGTAAATATGGACACTTTGAGGCTTGTTTGGGGACTCTTGGGTTCCTATTCCCTATGTCACTCCAAGACCTTACGTCCAGGTCATGACATGGTTGGTATCAGAGCACTAGGTTTGTAAATGATCCTCGGAGTCCAACATGTCTGTAGTAGAGTTCTATTCATGGGTGTGAAGTGTGCCATGCCTATGAGTGGGAGGCTATGATGGCATTCTAAGAATTGTCTCACTTCTTCATGTCTTATGTCATGCTTTGGACTGTATGTTTGGTATCCTTATCATGATGGTATCCTTGCTCCATTACAGAAGATGCCTCCATGAATAGCTCCCCTACCAATACCGGCCGCGGCTAATGAGTACCAAGTTTCCTAAGTGCCTATGGAAGACCCTATCTTTAATGGTGAATTTCATATGGATTTTGTATGCTTGCACAAGTGGTGACTACTCAGACTTGGTAGGCTAATCTTCCTCCCCATGATCCCACCTCGGTTTTTAGGGTGAGAGATTTCACCCGAATGAATCCTCTAAAGTTCTATTGGTCAAAGGCTAATGAGGATGCTCAAAAGTTTATTGATGAGCTCTCTAAGGTGTTGACTATTATGGGGGTAACTTCTTAGGAGAGGGCTGAGTTGGCTGTATATCAATTGAAAGATGTTGCTCAAGTGTGGTACACCCAATGGTTGATGGAGAGGGTCTTGGTAATGCTGTTAATTGGAAAAAGTTCAAGATTGTGTTTCTGGATCATTTCTTCCCTCTTGAACTTAGGGAAGTTGAGATGACAGAATTTATCAACCTCAAACAGGGTGGTATGAGTGTGAGGGACTATGCCCTCAAGTTTACAATGCTCTCCAAGTATGTTCCTATGCTTGTGGCTGATCCCCGTGCAAGAATGCACAAGTTTTATTTCTGGTGTCTCAAATTTGGTTATAAAGTTATGTTGTAAGACTATGCTTATTTGGGATATGGATATTTGTAGGCTCATGGTATATGCTGAACAGAATTAAGGAGAAAAGCTCAAGGAGAAGAGGGTACATAATTCTAAGAGGGCTTATTATGATGGTGGGTTCTCTAACTCCAAGGATAGTGGTTATGGTTGCTTCCAATAGGGCCAAGGTTCTAATGCTCAGGTTGCTAATATTAGGGTTCCTCCTCTCAAGGTACCGGTTGGTGGTGGACCATTGTGTCCTCAATGTGACAAGTGTGAAGGAATACACAGGTGCTTGTTGAAGGGAGTTGGTGCATGCTTTTGGTGTGGTGATAAGAACCACAAGATTGTTCATTGTCCTAAAGGTTCTCAGAAGGGTTGGGGTCAGGCGGCTCAAGGTGGTCAAGGATAGCAAAGAGCTCCACAAGATGATATCCCAATAAATAACAAGTCTTATTCTTTACATGCTAGTCAGGAAGTTGAAGAGACTCTGGATGTTGTGACTGGTATGTTAAAAGTCTTTGATTTTGTTGCTTATGATTTTCTTTATTCGGGTGCCAATTTATCTTTTATGACTCCACTGTTGGCTGTTAATAGGGGTTGTCCTATTTTTGTGTTACATAAAATCTTCCCATGTGATCTTGTGGAACTTGAGATGCTTGATTTTGATGTTATTCTTGGGATGAATTGGTTGCATGCTTCATATGCCTCTATAGATTTTAGAACTCGAAAAGTCAAGTTCCAATTTTTGGATGAGCCTGTTCTTGAAAGGAAGGGTAATGACTCCATTATTAAAGGATGGTCGGTTTATTTCCTGTCTTAAGGCCTGAAAGATGATTTCTTAGGGGATGTATTTATCATATTGTGACGGTCAAAGATGTGAAGTCTGAGTCACCTACTCTTGAATCGGTTCCTGTGGTAAATGAGTTTTCAAATATGTTTCCCCTAAGACTTGCCCGATATTCCTCCCGAAAGAGAAATAGCTTTGGTATAGATTTTCTCTTAGATACTCAACCTATCTCTATTCCTCTTTATCATATGACACTAGCTGACTTGAAAGATTTGATAGATTAGTTGAAGTATTTGTTAGAGAAAGGCTTTATCTAGCCAAGTATATCTACATGGGGTGATCTATTATTATTTATAATAAGAAAGATGGGCCGGGATATGCATTGATTATAGGCAATTGAATAAGGTAACCATCAAGAGTAAGTATCTGTTACCGAGGATCGATAAATTATTTGATCAACTTCAAGGAGCTATCCATTTCTCAAAGATTGACCTCCATTTCAGTTATCATCAATTGAAGGTTACGGAGTGTGACATTCCTAAAGTGGCCTTTCAGACAAGGTATGGGCATTTTGAATTTGTAGTGATTTTGTTTGGTTTGACTAATGCTCCAATCGTATTTATGGATCTTATGAATCGAGTGTTCAAGCTATTCTTTGATAGTTTTGTAGTTGTCTTTGATGTGCTATCAAAATACAACACTTTTAATGCTTAAAACATGAAATTTTGTGTGTCCTCAATGCAATGTTAGTAGAATTGATGTGTGTTTATGTTTGTTTTGTAGGATTTAAGGGTTGGCACAATTTTTGGGCTAAGTATGTAGAATTTGCTGAAGTAGAGGTTCCACGAGACCTTTACGAACCATAAAGATGGTTTTGTGTACAGTTCTAGTGAAGGGTGATTTTCTGATATTGAGTCTATAAACATGCAGACAAGTCACAGAAGTTTATACAAGCCATAGGCTTGGTGTCGTGCCATATAGGGGTGTCGTGGAAGTCAGGCCCAGATTTGAAGAAGCAATCCACGAAAGCCCAACTACGGGGCGTTAAATGTTATACGACCCGTAGAAGCTACTGTAGAGTATCCTGACCTAGTTATCTTATTCTATTTTTGTTTTATATTTTAAACACTATAAATAGGTCTTTTATATTAGTTTTCATAAGGAACAACGGAGGGACCTGATAAAACAATAGTGAGCTTGAGAGAAACACTTGTTAAACTTTATTTCGTCTTTTAATTTCAATCTTGTGATTCTAGGTGAAGAGTTTGGATTCTTTGTGTTTAATTCTCTTGTGTAAGTGCTCAATTATGTTATTCAAATTCTTAAGTCTTGCATTTACATTGATCATGAGTAGCTAAATCCGCAACTTGGGTTGTGGGAACCACAAAGAACTAACAAGGTAAAATCAGATAATTTGTAATTCTTGAAAAGTGTGCATGCATGTATTAATTACTTCTCTTCATATTGAATGTTTTCTAATGGTGGCCAACATTAGAACCCACCTAGTATTATTGACTAGATCAAGGTAGTAATGAATAGGAAAAGAGAATAATTGAAACAACCCAAAAAGTGCCCGAAAATGTGCTTCAAAGTGCCCGAAATAGTAATTTCCATATATCTAAAAATTCCTTTATTATTTTGAAAATTCGACTTAATATTCTTGTTCAGGGAGCAAAATTGAGTGGGAAATGGGTCTAACCAAATTTTAGAGCAACCGTATCAAAATTCAAAAATCGTAAAAACGTAATTTAGGAGTGTCAAATTTAAAAAGACATATCTCTTAGCACACAAAGAACTGGATGGATCATGACATACCAAATTAAAACTCTTTGAATTAGCTTTTCAATGCACTTAGTTTCACCTCATTTCGATTTTTGATGAAAAATTTATGCCTGTTTTCATAGAATTCATTTGTGCAGAAATGGAAATTCCAATGAGGAATTATTTTAGTCCTGTTTTTTTTTTATTTTTGTCCAAGACTTTCAAGTCTTGGGCCTAAGAGTTCTCATACTTGAAAATACATATACTTAGACTTATTTCACCCTCATATCATCCTAAATATTCCCCAATACTCACTCAAGCACTTGGACTATTTTTTCTCTCAAAATTCAAGTCTCAAACCCTCCTCTTGATTTCAAGGTTCTCCTTCAAACTTCAAGTCTCCATCTTCAATCTTCACCAAGCTCATCTCCAAAGCTAAGGTATGTGTGTTTTAGCCATCGGGTCCTTCTACCCATGGTTCCCTAATCTCCTTTTCCTCAATTTGCATGATTTAAAGTTGATTTTACAAATGGGTTTACTAGTATGAACATGTCTACGAACTAGGCTAAAGCTATGTAAAATTATGACTGTTTTGCTATGTTTTAAGCTATAAATCTTGGATCTATTGTAAGATTTGATGAGAGTTTTTGATGTATATTACTTGAGGGTGTTTCAAGGTGTTGATTGATGATTTTACAATGGATTTTCTTGCATGATTTCATCTATAAATTGCATGGTCTTGTACCCCCATTACACGCTCGCCAAGTATTTGATGAAATGTCCGAATATGGTTTCTTGAGGAATTGAAGGTCCAATGCATGTATTATGGCTAGGATGGGAGGTGGTAAGCCCATTAGCCAAAGGATGGTCTCTTTCTACTTGCATACTGTGTTTTATATAAGCATGATTTTATTTTAAGCACCATTCATACATATCATATCATCACTATGCTATCCATTGTTTATGTTTATGCATTTTGATCATGTTGCCTATCTCTTGTTTCATTGCATCCTACATACTTAGTACATTCAAATGTACTAATGCATACTCTATGCCTAAATCAATTTTCCTATGATGCCTATCTCTTGTTATATTTCACCCTACATACTTAGTACATTCAAATGTACTAATGCATACTCTATGCCTATATGAAATCACCATGTAGGAACTAGAGGATCTAGTGCTCCAAGGATCTAATAACCTATTACTTTGATACCATCTTTGTCACGACCCAAGCCTAGGGCCTAGACGTGACTGGCAAATGGGGAACCCGAAGGAACCCCAAACAAGCCTCATAGCGTATCATTACACATCCTTGGTCACAAAAAAAATTAAATAACAATTGACAAATGGAAATGAGGGCAAAAGAGACTAAGGAAGAACTTGTCATAACATAGAGTCAAGAGGTAATAGAATGAACTCATAGCATAAGTACATAGCTTTGTCCAACAACACCTCTACTACATAGAAAAAGGCAGGGGCCAAGACATACAACCGGACTCACCCTCATAGTCATAAGTATATGATAAAGTAAAGAGAAGCTTAATACATAGTGTGAGAGAATAGTCCTTATCCTCGAAATGGAGGACTCACCAAAGGTCAAATTGAACAATCCATCTAGCCATAAGAAGAATCAATAGGAGCTCCGGTCCTTACATGGTGATATCATGTAGGCAAGAGTATGCGTTAGTACGTTTGAATGTACTAAGTATGTGGGATGCAATGCAACAAGAAATTGACATGATGGTCAAAATGCATAGCAATAGGCAATGGGCATATTAAAGCAATATGACATGTATGAATAATTCATAATAAAAATATGCTTAAATAACTCGTGCTCACATAAAGTATCATATATGAAGAATAGATCAATTTAGATTTCCAAGGTATAAATTCCTTGAGGTTAGTGATGATGCTGCCCCATCACTTAGGTGGTGTAGTACTAATCCTTCACTTGGTTAGTGATAATGCCTCCCCATCAGCTAGGTGGAGAAGTACTAACCCTTTTCTCGGTTGATGAGTATAAATTCCCAACTTTGTTAGTGATGATGTCGCCCCATCACTAGGTGGAGAAGTACTAACCCTTCCCTTGGTTAATGGGTATAAACCCCCATCTCGGTTATTTGGGTTCTTTGACGCCCCGGATTGGGCATGTGTCTAATGCAATACTTTTTATATAATTTATCATGAGTATAAGCTTATTTCATCATCATAACATCAATCATATCTTATCTCATGCTTTGGACCTTCAACTCCTCAAGGAACCACATCCAGAGTATTTTATCAAACACCTTGGGGGTGTGTAATGGGGGTTAAAGACCATGCAATTTAGAGAAAAAATCATGCAAGAAAATTTGTTGTAAAACCATCAATCAACACCTTGCAACACACCCAAGATATTCACATCAAATTCCCTCATCAAATCCAACAATAGATCCAAGATCTAGAGCTAAAAACATGCTAAAACAACCACACTTTCAAGAACATAAATCACCATGCAATAAATTTCTCAATATACAAGACCCATATGTAAAATCCACTTTAAATTAGGCAATATTAGTAAAATAGAGCTTAGGCACCATGGGTGGAAGGACCCAATGGTTCAATACCATATACCTTAGCTTTTGGAGAAACCTTGAAGAAGGCTTTAAAGGGGACTTGAAGCTTGACTGAAATCTTTAAGATTGGTCTTGAGTTTTGGGACTTGAATTTGAGAGTAAATATTTGGCTAAGTGTTTTGGTGAGTATTGGAGAATGTTTAGGATGATATGAGGGTGAAATAAGGCTTAGTATAGGTAAAAACATGTATCGAAACCATTGGGTCCAAGACCCAAAGAATTGGACTCAAAAACAGAAAATGCACCAAAATAACTCCAGGGTGCGTCGCGCCCTTGTCGTGGATGAACACTGGAAATGTGAAAATTTGGAATTTGGTAATTTCTAAATCTTCTCTCTTAAATCGGAGTTAGACCCTTTTTTCCTAATTGAAACCCCCTGAACAAGAATATAATGGAAAAATTTTAAAATAACGAATGAATTTTGAGATATATGGAAATTAAAAATTTTGGGCATTCCAAGGCACATTTTCGTGTACTTTTTAGGGTCGTTACAATATCTCACCCTTGGAAACATTCGTCCTCGAATGTAAAAGACACATACATGACAAGAGTGATCATAGCAAATCAGCCCCAACAAGAATGCAACATTACATTTAAAACACCATTTTTTTTTCAAAATCTCAACATAAGTGTAAAATCATCATAAACTTGTCAATAAGACATGAATGCATATGAATGACAGCGGGGCTAAAACATAAGACTCGGAATCATAGAAAGGACTTGACATGTCATCATAAGGTTAAATAGAATGAAAGAAATAGGGATATTGCTCCTCCATGCCCGCTCCGGCTTCTCGAGAGACACATACGAATAGACAACTCTTCCAAAGGGCCTTGACAAACACTACATCCTCATCAATCAACCTCTCCACTCATCCATCCAACACCTCTACTGGGACCTCCTTCCGAGTCAACTTATCCTCCACCTCACCCACAACTTCAAAGAGTTCTATAACACTAGGGTCACCAACATATCCCATCCACCTAGAAGCATGAAGAACTGGGTGAGCCATATCTAAACCCAAAGACAATCCCCAAACTTAAGCAACTTACCAACCTCCCTCTACACTCTATAAGGACTCACAATCCTCAACTCAATTGTCAACCTTAAATAAACCTAACCCACTTAGTACAATAACCACCATCTCCCCCTTGGGAGACAACCTCCACTCTATTATTCTCTCACCCAAAACTTCTAACTCTAATAAGGCGAAAATCAAGGCCTTGCCTAATCTAGAACTCTTATCCCAAGAAGATTTGGAACCAATAAGAACACTATACTACTATGCTTAACTTCCTTCAACCTAACTCCCTATCTAGCCAATCGATGGACCCCACTAGTCTCCTTGTTGCCACCATCAACAAACATGCTAGGCTACCTAAGGCACTGACCACAACATTAGCCTTACCGGGGGAAAATAATGCACACTCATTCATAATCCTTAAAGAATTCTAACCACCTTCTTACTATCCACAATGAACACCTATCACATTTAGGAAAAAACCTCTCATCCTCTAAGACTTGCAACACTACCCCCAAATGATTCATAAGCTCTAAACAAACTAATACTTCATTACTAGGGACCACCGCAAACATACCAAGGTAGGTTTTTAACACCCTATTCAAGAACCCACAAACACTACCGGTGCATAAGTCAACCAAAAAACTACATCAATACTAATAATGCTAACTCCTAGTCCAAAAAGACACTTAGGGATATCACCTACCCTCATCCTCTCTTGGGGACAAAACCCAAACCCAAGATCAATCTTAGAGAAGTGACTAACACATCATAATTGACTAAATAGATCGACCATCCTTACCCATCATATTACAACTTTACGGGTTCTACACTCATTGGATACATGCTATGCAAGTAGCCCAAACTACCCCAAGACCCTCAACAAAACAAGCTATGTCATCATCCCACAAGAATACTTATAATATGCATGTACATACTTTCAAAGAGGAAATAGTCATTTTCCAAATCATTTCAATGCACAATTGGGCTTAAAAGCCAAACACTATTTATAATAATTCATACTTAGGTTCAAATAGAAAAATTATAATTTTATAGTCATAATAATCATGCATAGGAATAGCCCATTCATATACAAAATGGTGCAAGAACCTAAAATGCTTAAAGAACCAAAATCAAGGATATATATGTAATCACAATATTGTCATAACCAACCTTTTATCAAAATCATACCATAAAACGAAATTGGGCTTACCCATAACATAATTTTTCAAAGTAATCCGTGTACATGAATGCATATGCTATAAATAATGAGGAAATGACATGGATAATTAAGATTGCATTTAAAAATCAACATTTATAATATGAAGTTGAATAATCCAAAATTAAAATAAGTAAAATCCATGTAGGTTTTCTTAAAAATAATTTTGGGTCTCCCTGATTGGAAGGAATCAAGGACCAACCCACATACACATGAATCCTACTAGCACTAAGGAATAATAAAGAAGTAACAACTCCTGGTCCTACCAAATCACCCTACTCAAAACGTCGGTCACAACATAGCTTTACTTAGGGTCAACTAAGTCATAGGAGCAATCATAGAAGAGAACCTACTCACAATCTCCGGTAATAGCGCACTAAACTCAAGAGGCTCCTAATACCCAAGGAAGTCAAGGTCTAGGCTAACATCTAATCACCTTTGTCTTACTAGGGTCCACCTTAATGCCATCACTGGACACCACACATGTCACGACTCAAGCCTAGCGCCTAGACATGACCGGCTAATGGGGAACCCAAAGGAACCCCAAATAAGCCTCTTAACTTGTCATTACACATCATTAGTCGCAGAAGCATATAAAAGACATATAGAATAGAATAGGGCATTAGGGCTAAAGGAAAGCTTTGTAACACATCATCATCAAAATATAAGGAATCATAGCTCATATCATAAATACATAACTTATCTAACGAACACCTCTACATACATAGATAGAGCGGGGCCCAAGATAAAGTAACTGGGCTCACCCTCATAGTCAAATAGAACATAAGATGGTGTCTCAATACATAGATAAGAGGAAACATAAACCAAATTCTCCGAAATGAAAGACTCACTAAAAAGCTTGGAATAGCACCGTCTAACCATGTGGAGGAGGAAGATGATCAACTTGGGCACCGATTCCTACATGGTGATATCATGTAGGCAAGAGTATGCATTAGTACATTTGAATGTACTAAGTATGTGGGCTGTACTTCAACAATAGATAGACATCATACTTAAAATGCATACATTAAACAAGAGGCATAGTATAACAATATGGCATGCATGATCAATGTGTAAGTAAAACATGCTTAAGTAACCCATGCTCATATAGGATATCATTAGTGAAGAATAGACTAACTAGATTTCCAAAGTATAAACCCCTTGTTCGGTTGATGATGATCTCACCCCAATACCCTGGTGGTGTGGTAGAAACCCCTCACATGGTTGATGATAATTATACCTTATCACCCTGGTGGTGAAGTACAAACCCCTCATATGGTTTGATGTGTACAAACCCCCACCTCGGTTGATGAGTACAAACCTCCACCTCGATTGATGATGATCTCACCCCATCACCCTAGTGGTGTGGTACAAACCCCTCACATGGTTGATGGGTACAAGCCCCTACCTTGGTTGTCTGAGCTCTTAGTACCCAGATTGGGCATTGTCTAATGCAATACTTTATATAGAATATATCATGCACATAAGCTCATTTCATCATTAAACCATCATTCATATCATATCTCATGCTTTGGACCTTCAATTTCATAAGAAACCCTAGTTGTACATTTTATCAAATACTTGGGGTGTGTGTAAAATTTGTATCATATCTCATGCTTTGGACCTTCAATTCCACAAGAAACCCTAGCTGGACATTTATCAAACACTTGGGGTGTGTGTAATGAGGGTAAAAGACCATGCAATTTAGAGATGAAATCATGCAAGAAAATCTATATTAAAACCATCAATCAATACCTTGCAACACCCCTAAGACATTCACGTCAAAACCCCTCATCAAATCGAATACTAGATCCAAGATTTAGAGCTCAAAACATGCTAAAACAACCATACTTTCATGAACTAAAATCATTGTACAGTAAATTTCTCAATATACAAGACCCATATGTAAAATTAACTTTAAATCAAGCAATATTAGTAAAAAGAGGCTTAGGTACCATGGGTGAAAGGACCCGATGGTTCAACACCACATACCTTAGCTTTGGAGAAGTTCTTGGTAAAGGTTCACAATGGAGACTTGAAGCTTGAAAAGAATCCTAAGCTTTGGATGAGGGTTTTGGGTCTTGAATTTGGGACTGAAAATATGGCTAAGTGTTTTGGGAAATAATGGGAAATGTTAGGATAATATAAGGGTGAAATTTGACTATGTATAGGTAAAAACACGTTTGGGAAACTTAGGCCCAACACTTTGAATGTTTTGGGCCACACAAGAAAAACACTGCCAAGCAAATACACATCTCCACGTCATAGAGAAAATTTTGTACTGAAGCGTGCCAAAGGCGCACCGTGGAGGCATCGCAGAAAGCTCTCTAGAATTCGTCACTTAGTTGGTTCATCCTGTGTTTCATGTCTCCTCATAAGTTGATGTCTAAGGGGTGTCTTTATCATCTTGTCAGGGTTAGAGATGTGGATTATAATTGCTATTCTTTTGCTCTTAAATCGAGGTTAGACCCTTTTTCACCTAATTTTGACCTTCTAATCACAAATATCAAGCCACATTTTAGAAATAACAAACAAATTTTTAGATATATGAAAATTAAAATTTTGGGCATTCCGAGGGACGTTTTTGGGCACTTTTTGGGGTCGTTTCAATATCTTTCCCTTGGATACATTCGTCCCCGAATGTAAAAGAGATGTATAAGAAAAGAGTGATCATGAACAAGTCAGCCCTAATAAGAATGCAACTTAATATGTAAAACACCATTTTCAAATTCTCAACATAAGTGTAAAATAATCACTAGTTTACCGACTTAAACATGAATGCATATGAATGAGATAGGGGCTGAATGCAAGGATTGAAATCACATATGGGACTTATAATTAGTATCTTAGGCTTGAGTGGAGTAGAAAACATGAGGATACCATTTTTACATGTTTGCTTCGGCCTTCCATGTAGCACTTTCAGCTTGTTGGTTCCTCCAAAGGACCTTAACGGACGCTATCTCTTTATTCCTCAATCTCTTTACTTGCCTATCCAAGATCTGAACCGAAACCTCCTCATAAGTCATCCTCAGCAACACCCACCATATCATGATACACAATGGCATAAGAATCACCAACATATTTTCTCAATATAAAAACATGAAATACCGAATGAACCAAATTCATTTGTTAGGCAACTTCAACTCATAAGCTACCTTGCCAACCCTCTTTATCTCGTCACAATAACCAAAATACCTTCAGATAGACCCAATCACCCACTTTGAATTCTAGGTCTCTTCTTCTTACATCGACATAGGATTTTTGATGATTTTGGGCTGTCCTCAACCGTTGCCTAATCATCTTAACTATCTCAAGAGCCTCTATAACTTGATTTGGCCCCAACAAATCCACCTCTCCAACCTTAGACCAACCCACTGATGATCTATAATGTCTCCCATAAAGAGCCTCAAATGGAGCCATATTGATGCTAGAGTAAAAGCTGTTGTTGTAAGCAACTCAATCAGTGAAAGATGGTCATCCCAACTACCTTTAAGCTCCAAGACACAAGCCCTAAGCATATCCTCAAGTGTTTGAATTGTTCTTTTGGCTTGGTTATCCGTTTGAGGATGAAAGGCCGTACTAAGGTAAACTTTGGTACCAGGACCCATTTGAAAAGATCTCCAAAAGTGTGAAGTAAATTGTGCACCATGATTTGATATGATGGATAAAGGAACCCTATGTAACCTCACTATCTCATGGATGTAGAACCTTGCATACTCTTCACCCCCATATATAGTCTTGACCGGTAGAAAGTGAGCCGATTTCATCATCCTATCAACCACCACCCATATAGAATCAAAACCTTTCCTAGTCTTAGGCAATCCAACCATAAAATCCATATTAACTACCTCCCACTTCAACGTATGAATCACTATGTCTTGGGTGAGGCCACCAACCCTTTCTAGTCTTGGGTAACCCAACCACAAAATCCATATTAATATCTTCCCACATCCAAGTAGGAATCTCTATGTCTTGGGTTAGTCCACTCGTCCATTGATGTTTGGCTTTGACTTGTTGGCAACTATGGCAATCGAAAACAAATTTGGCAATGTCCCTTGTCATGCCTCCCCAGTAATACACATCCCTCAATTCTCTATACATTTTGGTGGAACCAGGGTGGATAGAGTAAGTGGAATTCTAGCCCTCATCAGGAATTCTCTCCCTCAAACCATCAATACGTGGCACTCATAACCTACCTTGATACCTAAGGGCACCATCTTCCCCTTGGGAGAAAACTTCTACTTTGTCCTATTTCACTAAGGCCTTCAATTCAAGCAAGGGGGAGTCTATATCTTGTTTTGATATCACCTCATTGACCAAAGAAGATTTAGAACCATCAACCATAACAACTCCATTACCCAAATCTTCCAACCTCACCCCAATATAGCCAACCTACACACCTCTCTAGCTATCTCCCTTTCACCACCATCCACATGAGATAGGCTAACCATGGACACCTGACTCAAAGCATTCGCCACAACATTTGCCTTATCAGGGTGGTAATGCACACTCATGTCATAGTCCTTAAGGAGTTCTAGCCACCCTCTTTGTCTCAAGTTAAGGCCTTTTTGTGTGCAGACATATTGAAGGCTCTTATGATCGGTGAAGACATCAACATGCACCCCATTAAAATAATATCGCCAAATCTTTAAGGTAAACACCACGATGGCCCAAGAAACTCCAAATGTCAAACAGGGTCAATGGTCTAGGCTAATTCCTAATCACATTGGCCTTCTTAGGATCTATTTTAATGCCATTCCCCGAGTTGCCACTATTGAGTTGTCGGTAGTCAATGCACATCCTAAGTGACCCATCTTTCTTCTTTACAAATAACACCAGTGTATCCCAAAGGGATTGACTAGGTCTAATAAATTCCTTTTCCAACAAATCTTTCAATTGCTCTTTCAGCTCCTTCAACTCCGCTGGGGCCATACGGTAAAGTGGAATGGAGATAGGTTGAGTATTAGTAAGGAGGTTTATGCCAAAACATATCTCTCTTTCAGGAGGGACAACGGGAAGGTCATTAGGGAAGATATCAAGAAACTTATTTAAAATCGAAACCGACTCAATGGAAGAGACTTTAGACTCCACATCTTTGACCCTCACAAGATGATACAAATACCCCTTGGAAATCAACCGTGGGCTTTAATGCTTGAGATGAACCTACCCCATCATGACTTTCCCATTCAAGGATGGGTTCATTTGGAAATTGAAACTTGACCCTATGGGTTCCACAATCAATAAAAGCATAGTAGGCATGCAACCAATCTATCCCAAGAATAATATCAAAATCAACCATATTTAATTCAACAAGATCACAATGTAAGATTTTATGCAAGATGAAAATCGGACAATTTCTATACACCCTCCTAGTAATCGACCATATCCAACTCAACAAGATCACAAGGTAATATTTTATGCAAGATGCAAATGCGACAATTTCTATACACCCTCCTAGTAATAATAGATGCACCAATAGGAGTAGACACCTTATATGACTCATGCAACAACTCTGACTCAACATGGAACTTTTTATCAACAAAGGGGGTAACTAAGGAAAGGGTGGCACCAGGATCAATCAAAGCATATACATCAAGATCAAAGATTTTCAACATACCGATAACAACATCAGTGACCTCACCAACCCCTTGCCTCCCATGTAGAGAATAGAATCAATTATTCCTTGGGGCACCACCTTGAGGACTACCTCTACCCAATGGGACCACACTTGCACCCCGAACCTTGCCACGATTTCTTGGAAAATCTACCTTCTTGTGACCAAGTTCCCCACAACCAAAGCATGTATTAGAATCTTTCAAACATGGACCTCTATGATTCTTTCCACAACTAGGACATATATCAATAGGAGAAACACCACCAACACCTTATGGCCTAGTGAAGTCATTGGCAAACCCCCTATTAGAAGCATGAGAGGGCCCTTGGCCTTGACGAAATCTAGCACCCCTTTGGAACTTGCCCTCAAAACGGGCCCTCTTGGCCTCATGGCCCCTCATCTTTCTCAGCTATTCTTCCTCCATTTTCTCGGCATAAGTCATCAACCAAGACAAGTCCATGTCCAATAAGTATGGCAGACCGACATTTTACACTTACCAAGTTGGAGACCCCCATAACAAATTTATTCATCCTTGACCTAGGATTGGCCACTAAGTGAGGAGCATACTTTAAAAGTTGATTAAATTTGAGGGCATACTCCCTCACACTCATAGCACCTTTTTTCAAGTTCATAAACTTAACCAATTTTGCCTCCCTATGTTCAAGAGGAAAAATTGATTAAGGAAGGCCAATTTGAACTCCTCCTAAAACACCACATTACCAACCCCCTTCTCACCCTTCCATTATTCATACCAAATTTGGGCTACCCCCTTGAGTTGGTATGTCGCCAACTCTACCTTTTTATTTGGCCTAACACCTATGATATTCAAGATTTTGTAGACCTCATCAATGAATTTTTGTGGATCTTCATCCAACTTTGACCCATGGATAATCGGGGGATTCATCCTCATGAAATCCCTTACCCTAGTTCTCATGGTAGTAGCATGAGGGGCTTGGTCCCCTTGTTGGACTTGGTTGGCCACCACTTTGGAAAGCATAGTGAGGGTATCTTGGAGCTCACCATTGGTGGGTTGCTGCTCAAGAGTTTGGGCCCGTCTTCCTCTAGTATTTGACATGATCTAGCATAGTAAAGAACAATCTTTAGCGGGGAAAACGTATCACAACTCTATAGAATGACTTAGAATATAAAGAAGGGAAACATTTCCTAAAATGCCTCACAGCCTCCTACTCAAAGTCATGGCGTCCTTCACAACCATGAATAGGACTCTAATCAATATGGTGTGTTGAACTCTGAGGATCTAATAACCTAGTGCTCTGATACCAAGTTTGTTATGACCCAAGCCTAGGGCCTAGGCGTGACCGGCAAATCGGGAAGCCGAAGGAACCCTAAATTGTCCTCATAACTTGTCATCACACATCCTTGGTCACGAAAGCATATAAAAGACATGCAGAATAGAATGGGGCATTAGGATTAAAGGAAAGCTTCGCAAAACATCATCATCAAAAGACAAGAAATTATAGCTCATATCATAAATACATAACTTGTCCAGCGAATAGCTCTACATACATAAATAGAGCGGGGACCAAGACAAGGTAACCATGTTCACCCTCATAGTCAAATAGAACATAAGATAGTGTCTCGATATATAGATAAGAGGAAAATATAAACCAAAGTCCCCGATATGGAGCACTACCAACAAGCTTGGAATAGCACCGTCTAACCACGTGGAGGAGGAGGATGATCAACTTGGGCACTGGTTCTTACATGGTGATATCATATAGGCAAGACTATGCGTTAGTACATTTGAATATACTAAGTATGTGGGGTGTAATGCAACAATAGATAAACATCATACTCAAAATGCATACATTAAATAAGAGGCATAATATAACAATATGACATGCATGATCAATGCGTAAGTAAAACATGCTTAAGTAACCCATGCTCATATAAGCTATCATTAGTAAAGAATAGACCAACTAGATTTCCAAAGTATAACCCCCTTGGTCAGTTGATGATGATCTCACCTCATCACCCTGGTAGTGTGGTACAAACCCCTCACATTGTTGGTAATAATCACACCTTATCACCCTGGTGGCGATGAATAAACCCTTCACAAGGTTTTATAAGTACAAACCCCCACCTCAATTGATAATGATCTCACATGGTTGATGGGTACAAACCCCCACCTCAGTTGTCCGGGCTCTTAGTCCCTTGGATTGGGCATGGTCTAATGCAATACTTTATATAGAATATATCATGGACATAAGCTCATTTCATCATTAAAACATCATTTGTATCATATCTCATGCTTTGGACCTTCAATTCCACAAGAAACCCTAGCTGGACATTTATCAAACACTTGGGGTGTGTGTAATGGGGGTAAAAGGCCATGCAATTTAGAGATGAAATCATGCAAGAAAATCTATATTAAAACCATCAATTAACACCTTGCAGCAACCCCAAGACATTCACGTCAAAATCCCTCATCAAATCTAACATTTGTTCCAAGATTTAGAGCTCAAAATATGCTGAAACAACCATACTTTCATGAACTAAAATCACCATGCAATAAATTTCTCAATATACAAGACCCATATATAAAATCAACTTAAAATCATGCAATATGAGTAAAATGGAGGCTTAAGCACCATGGGTGGAAGGATCCAATAGTTCAACACCATATACCTTAGCTTTGGAGAAGTTCTAGGTGAAGGTTGACAATGGAGACTTGAAGCTTAAAGAGAATCCTTAGCTTTGGATGAGGGTTTTGGGTCTTGAATTTGGGAGTGAAAATTTGGCTAAGTATTTTGGAAAGTAATGGGAAATGTTTAGGATGATATAATGGTGAAATTTGACTATGTATACATAAAAACACTTTTGGGAAACTTAGAGTAGGGACTAAAGATCTTACTCATAAGGGTTATATGACTCACATGCACTACCTCATTAGGGAACGAACCATCATCTCATCACCATAAACCTATTTGAGTATGGACTAAAGATCTTACTCATGATACTTATAGGCATAATCAGTATACTAGTCAAATCAAAAGACACTACCCCAACTTCAAAGATCGAAAAAGGATATTCAAGGCCTTATCTATCACCAATGACAATCCTACAAATAAAAAACTTTGGTTCAACCCCCCCAATTCTCATAAGTTAATAAATGCAACCTCTTAAAGACTAATCGTACCTTAAGGCATGAAATGGACCTACCTCCCTTAGTACCACTTGACCACCTCCCACTCAAAGATGGGCTCATTAGGGAGTCGAGATCTAACTCTACAGGTCCTACCATTCATGAAGACATATAATGAAAGCAACTATTCCATCCCTATAATGACATCAAAATCCACCATGCCAACTCCAACAAACCATAAAGCGAGAGCTAATGTAATACAAACCCGGATCATATCTATGAACTTTCTAGCAACAATATACCCAACTAAGAGAATAGACATCAAAGATCCACACAACCACTTGGGCACATAAGAAGCCCCACCATCAACTTAATGAATAGAGAAGAAATAGTGAAACTCGGATCCATCAAAATCAAAACCTTCTACTTACCTTCCTTCGCCTTCCTCCTTGAAGCGGCATGATCAACTAAAAGACCAAAGAACATTCGTT